>JAXIVJ010009278.1:0-51742 GCA_036785665.1 Chirona hameri
ATATATATATATACATATACATATACATATACATATACATATACATATACATGTTACTAGAAAGGGTACAAAAACGGGCAACGAAAATGGTTAACGGTATTAGTAATTTAGAATATGAGGATTGGCTTAAAACATTGGATATGTTCTCACTTAAATACAGAAGATTGAGGGGGATCTCATTGAAGTGTTTAAGTTTGTAAATGGTCAACAGATTGGATATTTTAAGAACTTGTTTGATTTTGACTAGGCAGAAAAGAGGGCGAGGCCATCAGTATAAACTTATTGTTAAACAAAGCAGGACTAGATTAAGACAGTCGTTTTTCATAAGAAGGGCTGTGAGCCATTGGAACAATTTACCAGGTGATGTAATCAGTGCAGCCACATTAGTTTCTTTCAAAGCTGGGCTCGACAAATATTTTGCGGGAAAGGGTTTTGTTTATAAATACTCCTGGGATTAGTCTTAGTTATAGTGATACACATATGTGAATATACATAAGAACATAACTAATTGAAATAGGCTGCTTACAAGAAAGGGATTATTTTTAGAAGTAAGATTGTGTATGTGTGGACTAGTGAAATTTACAACGTTTGTATGGATTGAATGTCTTGTGAATGTAGATTGCTAAATTCTGAGGTTCGTGTGTGCAGGACGATGTAGTGTTAACGATGTATATGTACTGGATGTTAAATTCTGAAAATGGTTAGTGTGTATTACATGATATGGTGCCCTGCGAGGCAATGTATGTGGCCGTTCATGTCCGTTGTCACATGTGTGCCGTTCACGTCCATGTGTGCCGTACAACCCAGGACGGGCCCACGAGGCTCTTTGTTGTACTGAAAATGTATGTCTTTATGTCTTTATGTCTTTATATACATATACATATACATATACATTATACATATACATATACATATACATATACATATACATATACATATACATATACATATACATATACATAATATATATATATATATATATATGTATATATATATATATATATATATATATATATATATATATATATATATATATATATATATATATATATATATATATATATATATATATATATATATATATCGTTACGTAAGACACGTAAGATCGTTACCAAATCGAATACCGGTATCACAAGATGTCCTCGATATGCTATGAGTTTCAATGAGGCGTTCGTCACATTTGTGAGGGAGAAAATCGGCCGGAGCTTCAAAGGCCGTCATATCAGCCTGTCAGAGCCATGCCAGCCGTCATGGCGACTGTCACCAGCAATCTGTCCTTCCACGGCCGAACATCGGTGAACCTAAGTTACCCTGAGTGACCGACGCGGGATTTCTAAAATCAATGTACCGGTAATGGGATTGGCCGTTCGGCCGACCGATGAGTCGGCTGGCGGGGGGGGGGGGCTGCGTGGGAGAGTGGGACACTGCAGCGGCAGAGCGGGACGGGTCGCAGCAGGGCTCGGTGTGTTGGCGGTGTCGGGATGGGGCCGGCCCGCGCCGCGCCGCCCGCCGCGGTGCTGCGACGGGCTCGGTGGTGATTCGGGTGCGATCATTGGTGCTGGTGCTGGTGCTTGCTGTGGTGGTGCCTGTGACGGCAGAAGAGGAGAGGTGTCGAGCAGGAGAGAGTCTGGTGCAGGGAGATATCGTCATTCATGGTGAATATTGAGCTGAGTGGTCGTCAAAGTGGACAAAGTTAAAGGAAATAGTTCACCTTCAACATTAGTTTTACACTGAGATAGCAGTTTTGGTGCCCGTGTTGGGAAACCCCTATCTGCAAGTTTTCTTGATTGAAAAGACTCTCCAGCCGAATATATTTGAGTTTTTTGGCGAAGGAATGCGGTGCTGGCGAAAGAATGTTGTACTGGTTCTAACCCAGACAGAGGCTATACCATCAGCCAATCAGCTTGCAGCTGGTGCTAGTAAGCGAATCGCCGGCCGCCGGTTGGCACATCTCCAATGCGAGTCTATCTTTACGCGACTACTTTCGAATCTGATTGGCTGAACCATTTTTACATTCGCGTGACGTCAGGACTCTGACTCAGAGAGTATGCATATAGTTTTGATAAACAATACAAATTTACGGCCTTCTGTCCTGAATCTGCGCGATATAAGGCCATTTTTTACAATATCAAAAGAAATTGTATGAAACATTGTAATCAAATCGTGTTGGGAAAACAAATTTGCAAGGTAAACTATTTCCTTTAAAGGAAATAGTTCACCTTGGAATTGTTTACCCAACACGATTTGATTACAATGTTTCATACAATTTATTTTTATATTGTCAAAAATGGCCTTATATCGCGCCGATTCAGGACAGAAGGCCGTACATTTGTATGGTTTATCAAAACTATATGCATACTCTCTGAGTCAGAGTCCTGACGTCACGCGCATGTAACAATGGTTCAGCCAATCAGATTCGAAAGTAGTCGCGTAAAGATAGACTCGCATTGGAGATGTGCAACCGGCGGCCGGCGATCGCTTGCTAGCACCAGCTGCAAGCTGATTGGCATGATGGTATAGCCTCTGCCCGGGCTAAAACCAGTACAACATTCTTTCGCCAGCACCGCATTCCTTCGCCAAAACTCAAATATATTCGGCTGGAGAGTCTTTTCAGTCAAGACAACTTGCAGATAGGGGTTTCCCAACACGGGCTACAAAACTGCTATCTCAGTTTAAAACTAATGTTGAAGGTGAACTATTTCCTTTAAGCAGACTTGTGTCTGGATCCCAAGTTGGATTTGGGATCCCAGTGGATCCCTCGGCATAAAATGCATGAAGATATTGGATCCCAGTGGATCCCTCTGCGTAAAATGCATGAAAGTTTGGGATCCTCGTGGATCCCTCGGCGTAAAATGCTTCAGGATCTGGGATCTCAGTGGATCTCTAATTAAAACGAGCCTCAGATCTTGAAATACAAGATGCAGGGACTGACATACAAATGTGTGGTATTTATTGTGCGTATGTAGTATGTACTCACTGGCGGGTCCAGGGGGGGGGGGCGGCAGGGGCCTAAAGCCCCCCCCCATCCCAAGCTCGACAGGGGCGGTAATAGAAATTAGCCCCCCCCCCCCCACAAAAACAAAAATAAATCCGCTGAAACTGGCGATGAAAAATGGGTACCTACTGCCTGCGAAAAAATAACTTCTTGCGAAAGAAGTATTGTTGTTTTTGCCTCGTTCGTGTTTCCTCTATTTGTGGCATTTTGGTAGCAGTAGGGATAGGGAAAATGACGCGTCTGACCACTGGCGGATCCAGGGGTGAGGCGGCACTTATGGCCTAATTAAGTCCTGTGAGTGTGAAACCGCTCGGTCAATCACTGTGGCTTTGGCACGGCCACTAACTTTCAAAAACTTGCTTGGAGGTGGAGTCACTTAACATGAACTGTGACCTGACCTGAGATGACTCGAGATAAACAAAAATACACACAATGTGGATAATAGATGTCCGAATAGCTATGCTAAGTTTTGCAGCGCTGCACACCGCCGTTTACCCAACATTTACGAAAACTTCAGGTGGGCGGATATCCGCACCCCACGTCGGTGCGCGCGTTAATACTTCACATGGTGCCAAAGGGAGTCAGTAGCCGCAATTATTTTGTATCAGATTACGTACTTATCAGTCAATCTACGCATGGGGTCTGTTTAACATGGGTCTGTCCGACGTTTTTTTTTGTTGCGATAATTTAGGGCCCCTGCCAAAATATAGAGGCCTAAATCCGCCGAGGAGATACCATTTCGTTTTTTTGTTTTTGTTTTTGTTTTTGGGGGCCCTTTGGTCGAGGGGGCCCCTGGGGATGACGTGCCCCCTCCTTGCCAAGGTCTGTCTGCGCCCCTGCTTGTTACCGAATGCCTCTTAATCGCTAACAAAGGGTGTTACAATATACCCCAAAGCTCCGATTTTATTATTTTTATTGTGGAGTAAGTCCTCTTTGTATTTAATCTATATCGCCCACTCCGCATCATGTCTTTTCGCGGATCCCACATGAGTCCCTGAACAGGTCGGAAGAGCGTTGAAAAGGTCGGATGGGCCCCTAGACGATCTGAAGGGACCCTGGGCCTTTCAACAGTAAGAATGCAGTTGTCCAGGGAATAAAACGTAACATTTTCGCGCCGCGGAGCGACGCAATTTAACTACAAATTCAATTATATGCGGGTTAGAAGAAAAAAAGTCGTACCGTTTCTCGGCGCATTTATGTGTTATGTTGCTACTTTCCTATATAATTATGCAAAATAGTTCGCTTAAGTACTTTTTTCGTACTTTAAACGCACAATAACATTTGTAGAAGCCCGCACCATACGCAATGCGACGCATTGATGAGAATGCATATCCAGGGCATAAGACTCCAAATTTTAGCGCCGCTCCGCCGGGCAATTTATTTCAGAGTTCCAGGTCTTGAGACAAAAAAAATATTCGAAGTTGGTATAACTGATTCCAAATTGTTGTCGCTGGTTCCAAAGTTGATATGGCAGTTGGCTAACTCCAGCTGCTAAAAGTTGGTATGGCCCAGCCATATCCGTCATATTGCAGTCTCCATCCTTGTAACGTTCCTTTTCATCCATTTTGTTCGGCCCTTTCAACGCTTGGGAAGGGGCACTTTCAACACTCGGGAAGGGGCCCTTTCGAGTCGCCCCCCCCCCCCACCTAGACGAAATCCTGACTACGTGCCTGAATATGCTGTTATCTGGGCAGGCTCCGTGTAACGTAATACTGTTCTCCGTACAGGCCTGTTCCCGTATTTGGGAGGTGACGACTGTACCGCCGTCCGTCAGTTCGGCCGCCAGCTGGAGACGGCGGCCGAGTGGGCCGTTCGCCGGGTCAACTCGCACGGCGTGCTCTACGGTGGCGTGCTCGGTATGGCGTGCTCCGCGGCGGCGTGCTCGGTACGGTACGGTGTGCTTGGTACGGCGTGCTTGGTACGGCGTGCTTGGTACGGAGTGGTTGGTACGGTGTGCTTGGTACGGTGTGCTGGGTACGGCGTGCTTGGTACGGCGTGCTTGGTACGGTGTGCTTGGTACGGCGTGCTTGGTACGGCATGCTTGGTACGGCGTGCTTGGTACGGTGTGCTTGGTACGGCGTGCTAGGTACGGCGTGCTTGGTACGGCGTGCTTGGTACGGAGTGCTTGGTACGGCGTGCTTGGTACGGCGTGCTTGGTACAGAGTGCTTGATACGGCGTGCTTGGTACGGCGTGCTTGGTACGGTGTGCTTGGTACGGGGTGCTTGGTACGGTGTACTTGGTACGGCGTGCTTGATACGGTGTGCTTGGTACGGCGTGCTTGGTACGGCGTGCTTGGTATGGTGTGCTTGGTACGGTGTGCTTGGTACGTTGTGCTTGGTACGGCGTGCTTGGTACGGCATGCTTGGTGCGGCGTGCTTGGTACGGCATGCTTGGTACGGCGTGCTTGGTACGGCGTGCTTGGTATGGTGTGCTTGGTATGGTGTGCTTGGTACGGCGTGCTTGGTACGGTGTGCTTGGTACGGTGTGGTTGGTACGGTGTGCTTGGTACGGCGTGCTTGGTACGGCGTGCTTGGTACGGCATGCTTGGTACGGTATGCTTGGTACGGAGTGCTTGGTACGGTGTGCTTGGTACGGCGTTCTTGGTACGGCGTGCTTGGTACGGCATGCTTGGTACGGTATGCTTGGCACGGAGTGCTTGGTACGGTGTGCTTGGTACGGCGTGCTTGCTTGGTACGACGTGCTTGGTACGGTGTGCTTGATACGGTTTGCTTGGTACGGCGTGCTTGGTACGGCGTGCTTGGTACGGCGTGCTTGGTACGGTGTGCTTGGTACGGTTTGCTTGGTACGGCGTGCTTGGTACGGTGTGCTGGGTACGGCGTGCTTGGTACGGCGTGCATGGTACGGCGTGCTTGGTACGGTATGCTTGGTACGGCGTGCTTGGTACGGAGTGCTTGGTACGGTGTTCTTGGTACGGCGTGCTTGGTACGGCGTGCTTGGTACGGTGTGCTTGGTACGGCGTGCTTGGTACCGTGTGCTTGGTACGGCGTGCTTGGTACGGCGTGCTTGGTACGGAGTGCTTGGTACGGCGTGCTTGGTACCGTGTGCTTGGTACGGCGTGCTTGGTACGGCGTGCTTGGTACGGCGTGCTTGGTACGACGTGCTTGGTACGGAGTGCTTGGTGCGGCGTGCTTGGTACCGTGTGCTTGGTACGGCGTGCTTGGTACGGCCTCGGTGAGGGAGGGTGGTAGTCCGGTACCGTGCCGAGTACTGTACTGTACTGCGCTGTATTGTGATGTACTGTGCTGTATTGTGATGTACTGCGCTGTATTGTAGTGTACTGTGCGGTGCTGTGCTATGATGTGTGACGTGCTGTGCTGTGTTGCGGTGTGATGTGCTGTGCTGCGGTGTGATGTGCTGTGATGTGCTGTGCCATGTTGTGCTGTGCTGTGTTTCGCTGCGCTGTGCTGTGCTGTGCTATGTTGTGTTTTGCTGTACTGTGCTGTGCAGTACTGTGATGTGCTGTGCTATGCTGTACCGCAATGTGGTGTGCTGTGCTGTGCTGTAGTGAACTGCAATGTATTGCGACGTGCTGGGGTGTGCTGTGTTCCGTTTCGTGCTGTTCTGTGCTGTAGAGGTGAAAAGGGTGGCGCTGGCGCAGTACACGAGCATTAAGTATTTTGAGCATCTAGAAGATATGTTGCATTCCGCCGTGTTAAAATCGAATGCATTCCATGCTGTCATCTGTGCCCAATGTGTGCTAACCGCTCGGCTGCTGGTCTTGAGAAGTTTCCTCTCTTCATAGCCTTTCTCCATGGACAGGTGTGCGTTCGTACCCGATGTGTACCAGCTCATCCTCTCTGGCCACCGTGGTCACCACCCAGGCCTACACGGATGGCGCAGACCTCAGCTGCGTAGACGGACGTTAGCCGGTGAGCCGTGCTCGGCCGTGTTCGAGTCGTGCTCGGGAGTTCTCGGGCGTGCTCGGAACGTGCTCCAGGCGTGCTCTAGCCTTGCTCGGGTTGTGCTCGAACGTGCTCGGGACGTGCTGGAGCCATGCTCGGGCCGTTCTCGTCCGTGCCCAGGCCGTGCTCGAGGTGTGTTCTCTCAGGCTCGGGGCGTGCTTGGACCGTACACGGTCGTGCTCAGGCTCTGCTCAGGCCGTACTCTGGGCATACTCGATCGTTCTCCGACCGTACTCAGGCCGTGTTCGGGCGTGCTCTGGCCGTCGGTGGGCGTGGGCGGCCGTCCCACCGACAGTCGACTGCTGAACGTCTGCCGGACAGGAGTGTGACACACCTGCTACAGCCGCGGCAGCCGTCACAGGTCGGCAGGAGTGTGACACACCTGTTACAGCCGCGGCAGGCGTCACGGGCCGGACAGGAGTGTGGCACACCTGTTACAGCCGCGGCAGCCGTCACGGGCCGGACAGGAGTGTGACACACCTGTTACAGCCGCGGCAGGCGTCACGGGCCGGACAGGAGTGTGACACACCTGTTACAGCCGCGGCAGGCGTCACGGGCCGGACAGGAGTGTGACACACCTGTTACAGCCGCGGCAGGCGTCACGGGCCGGACAGGAGTGTGGCACACCTGTTACAGCCGCGGCAGCCGTCACGGGCCGGACAGGAGTGTGACACACCTGTTACAGCCGCGGCAGGCGTCACGGGCCGGACAGGAGTATGGCACACCTGTTACAGCCGCGGCAGCCGTCACGGGCCGGACAGGAGTGTGGCACACCTGTTACAGCCGCGGCAGCCGTCACGGGCCGGACAGGAGTGTGGCACACCTGTTACAGCCGCGGCAGGCGTCACGGGCCGGACAGGAGTGTGGCACACCTGTTACAGCCGCGGCAGCCGTCACAGGTCGGCAGGAGTGTGACACACCTGTTACAGCCGCGGCAGCCGTCACGGGCCGGACAGGAGTGTGACACACCTGTTACAGCCGCGGCAGCCGTCACGGGCCGGACAGGAGTGTGACACACCTGTTACAGCCGCGGCAGGCGTCACGGGCCGGACAGGAGTGTGGCACACCTGTTACAGCCGCGGCAGGCGTCACAGGTCGGCAGGAGTGTGGCACACCTGTTACAGCCGCGGCAGCCGTCACGGGCCGGACAGGAGTGTGGCACACCTGTTACAGCCGCGGCAGGCGTCACGGGCCGGACAGGAGTGTGGCACACCTGTTACAGCCGTGGCTGCCGTCACAGGTCGGCAGGAGTGTGGCACACCTGTTACAGCCGTGCCTGCCGTCACAGGTCGGCAGGAGTGTGGCACACCTGTTACAGCCGTGGCTGCCGTCACAGGTCGGCAGGAGTGTGGCACACCTGTTACAGCCGCGGCAGCCGTCACGGGCCGGACAGGAGTGTGACACACCTGCTACAGCCGCGGCAGCCGTCACAGGTCGGCAGGAGTGTGACACCTGTTACAGCCGCGGCAGGCGTCACGGGCCGGACAGGAGTGTGGCACACCTGTTACAGCCGCGGCAGCCGTCACGGGCCGGACAGGAGTGTGACACACCTGTTACAGCCGCGGCAGGCGTCACGGGCCGGACAGGAGTGTGACACACCTGTTACAGCCGCGGCAGGCGTCACGGGCCGGACAGGAGTGTGACACACCTGTTACAGCCGCGGCAGGCGTCACGGGCCGGACAGGAGTGTGGCACACCTGTTACAGCCGCGGCAGCCGTCACGGGCCGGACAGGAGTGTGACACACCTGTTACAGCCGCGGCAGGCGTCACGGGCCGGACAGGAGTGTGGCACACCTGTTACAGCCGCGGCAGCCGTCACGGGCCGGACAGGAGTGTGACACACCTGTTACAGCCGCGGCAGGCGTCACGGGCCGGACAGGAGTGTGGCACACCTGTTACAGCCGCGGCAGCCGTCACGGGCCGGACAGGAGTGTGGCACACCTGTTACAGCCGCGGCAGGCGTCACAGGTCGGCAGGAGTGTGGCACACCTGTTACAGCCGCGGCAGCCGTCACGGGCCGGACAGGAGTGTGGCACACCTGTTACAGCCGTGGCTGCCGTCACGGGCCGGACAGGAGTGTGGCACACCTGTTACAGCCGCGGCAGGCGTCACGGGCCGGACAGGAGTGTGGCACACCTGTTACAGCCGTGGCTGCCGTCACAGGTCGGCAGGAGTGTGGCACACCTGTTACAGCCGCGGCAGCCGTCACGGGCCGGACAGGAGTGTGGCACACCTGTTACAGCCGCGGCAGGCGTCACGGGCCGGACAGGAGTGTGGCACACCTGTTACAGCCGTGGCTGCCGTCACGGGCCGGACAGGAGTGTGGCACACCTGTTACAGCCGCGGCAGCCGTCACGGGCCGGACAGGAGTGTGGCACACCTGTTACAGCCGTGGCTGCCGTCACAGGTCGGCAGGAGTGTGGCACACCTGTTACAGCCGCGGCAGCCGTCACAGGTCGGCAGGAGTGTGGCACACCTGTTACAGCCGCGGCAGCCGTCACGGGCCGGACAGGAGTGTGACACACCTGTTACAGCCGTGGCTGCCGTCACAGGTCGGCAGGAGTGTGGCACACCTGTTACAGCCGCGGCAGCCGTCACGGGCCGGACAGGAGTGTGGCACACCTGTTACAGCCGTGGCTGCCGTCACGGGCCGGACAGGAGTGTGGCACACCTGTTACAGCCGCGGCAGGCGTCACGGGCCGGACAGGAGTGTGGCACACCTGTTACAGCCGCGGCAGCCGTCACGGGCCGGACAGGAGTGTGGCACACCTGTTACAGCCGTGGCTGCCGTCACAGGTCGGCAGGAGTGTGGCACACCTGTTACAGCCGCGGCAGCCGTCACGGGCCGGACAGGAGTGTGGCACACCTGTTACAGCCGCGGCAGCCGTCACGGGCCGGACAGGAGTGTGGCACACCTGTTACAGCCGCGGCAGCCGTCACGGGCCGGACAGGAGTGTGGCACACCTGTTACAGCCGCGGCAGGCGTCACGGGCCGGACAGGAGTGTGGCACACCTGTTACAGCCGCGGCAGCCGTCACGGGCCGGACAGGAGTGTGGCACACCTGTTACAGCCGCGGCAGCCGTCACGGGCCGGACAGGAGTGTGGCACACCTGTTACAGCCGCGGCAGGCGTCACGGGCCGGACAGGAGTGTGGCACACCTGTTACAGCCGCGGCAGCCGTCACGGGCCGGACAGGAGTGTGGCACACCTGTTACATCCGTGGCTGCCGTCACAGGTCGGCAGGAGTGTGGCACACCTGTTACAGCCGCGGCAGCCGTCACGGGCCGGACAGGAGTGTGGCACACCTGTTACAGCCGCGGCAGGCGTCACGGGCCGGACAGGAGTGTGGCACACCTGTTACAGCCGCGGCAGCCGTCACGGGCCGGACAGGAGTGTGGCACACCTGTTACAGCCGTGGCTGCCGTCACAGGTCGGCAGGAGTGTGGCACACCTGTTACAGCCGCGGCAGCCGTCACGGGCCGGACAGGAGTGTGGCACACCTGTTACAGCCGCGGCAGCCGTCACGGGCCGGACAGGAGTGTGGCACACCTGTTACAGCCGTGGCTGCCGTCACAGGTCGGCAGGAGTGTGGCACACCTGTTACAGCCGCGGCAGCCGTCACGGGCCGGACAGGAGTGTGGCACACCTGTTACAGCCGCGGCAGCCGTCACGGGCCGGACAGGAGTGTGGCACACCTGTTACAGCCGTGGCTGCCGTCACAGGTTGGCACGCGATGCCGATTGGGGGCGGCCAGCGCGGGGGGGCGGTTCCAGGAAGTGATCGGTAACGATTAACGCCCAGCGCTAATTTGGGTTATTGTATTGTGGTACGTTTTTATCTCGTAATGCATCGCCAGATGCATATTTCAATACGGGAAATATCTGCAGGGCTAGTGTCCAGCAAGGCCTAGAAAATGTTACACATAGCGTCATGTTTATCATTGATCGAAACATGTATCATGACATAATATAGTTCAGTCAGATGTGCACGCATACTGGGCTGATAACTAAAATCAGCCAGCTGACATTTGACCTGTCATTTGATCCATCCCGCTGACCTGTCCAGATGACCTGCCCTGATCTCTGTGCAGGGTTCCTGTCGCCGCCGCTGCCGGCGGCCGCTGAGGCCCTGCTCTCGGAGCTGCCGGTGACGCGGGCGCTGGTGCCGACCGACGGTGGCGCAGCCCTGGTGGAGACTCTGGCCGAGCTGGCGGCCGAGCTCGGCTGGACGGCCGTCACGGTGGTGACTGATGACCACGGGGACCGGGCGGCCGACCTGGTGGAACAGCTAGAGTATCTCGGTCTCTGTGTGACACGCTGGGTCACCGTCACGGGACGGTCAGTGCCCGTGCGTGACACGCTGGGTCATTGTCACGGGACGGTCAGTCCCCGTGCGTGACACACTGGGTCACCGTCACGGGACGGCCAGTGCCCGTGCGTGACACGCTGGGTCACCGTCACGGGACGGTCAGTGCCCGTGTGTGACACGCTGGGTCACTGTCACCGGACGGTCAGTGCCGGAGTGGGAGGGCGAAATGCCTCTCATTTGACAGACCTTACCTTGGTTACGTACGGTGTACGGTTACTTTGCACTTGATCTTTACTTTGCGATAAATATCATTATGCGTGTTTAACATTGGACACAGCTAGTCATCGATTGTCCATTCTATCGTATGGTTTCCCGGCATTGTTTCGCTTTATTTCCACGAACTTTCCATACCTACTAAGATATTAATATTATTAATAATAATAATAATAATAATAATAATAATAATAATAATAATAATAATAATAATAATAATAATAATAATAATAATAATAATAATAATAATAATAATAATAATAATAATAATAATAATAATAATAATAATAATAATAATAATAATAATAATAATAATAATAATAATAATAATAATAATAATAATAATAATAATAATAGTAATAATAATAATAATAATAATAGTAATAATAATAATAGTAATAATAGTAATAATAATAATAATACGAATAATAATAATAATAATAATCAACTAACGACATATATTAACATTTGTGTCCCAGTGACCACTTTCGCTTCAGATATCCTGTAATCCCTCACCAGCTCTCCCTCTCCCTCTCCCGCAGCCAACTGGAGGCGTTCTCGGAGCTGTCCACGCTGACGGACGGCAGCTGTCTGGTGGGTCTGTTCGAGCTCAGCCAGCTGCAGCTGCGGCAGCTCGGCCGGCTGCGCTGCGTGCTGGGACTGCAGCGACCCGAGCAGCTGCGGCTCGTGCCAGAGGGCGCCCTGGTCGCGTTCGACGCGGCGGCCGAGGTGCCGGAGCTCACGGAGACGTTGAGGGGACGGCTGGCGAGCACAGAGGCGTGGCAGGCGGCAGCGAGCGATGGCACGGTCCCGATGACTGTCGGAGTCAGGATGGAGCAGAGAGACGAAACAACGACGGAGGGTGCAGACAGAGACAGGACAGAGACGAATCAGTCAGTGGTGGATATCTGGAAGACGATGGAAGGATTAGAACGGCATGCAAATGATTGGGCGCCGGTATCAGGTGGCCATGTCTCGAAAGCATTTGATATAACAGGATATTCCAGCGAGGAAGACGAACCATCAGTTGAGGAGTCACAGTCGAGCACTGTGTTGATGGAGCTGGGGCCTGCCACGTCTGCCGAGGACCGGGGCCTGACGGTGGGGTCAGACACCCATACACATGTCACGGAACTGCTGCCAGAAACACGCGCCAGCACCGGCATATCCACAGCGGCAGACATTACAACCGAGGCTCAGGAGGCGACAGCTGATGCCAGTAGGATGACGGAAGAGGGCGATGTCAAGTCTGAGATAACCACCGAGGTTCAAAGTGCGTCCACTGAGCCTATGACGTTCAACGAGGTTCAGGACGTTACCACAGAAACTGTCGAAATCACAAATACTTCAACTCTGTCGAGTACGTCTAGTTCATCTCTTGAAGATTTCGATTCGACAGCAAAGACTCATACCACCACCAACTCTCAGGAGACTACAACACTCGATACAACGTTCGAATCAACCAGCACATCAACAAAACCGGATGCAACAATTGGCATCCGAACCACTATGATACAAGCTTCCTCAACCATTCAGACTCAGAGTGAACCAGTCAATCCTGATTCCACCACAGTGAGTCTCGATCCTACCACCAGCGCCAGCACCCTGCCTACGGCCTGGGAGCTGACAGCACCACCTACGGAGCAGCCGCCGCCGTTCGTCGCCAATCCCGCTGCCGTCCACGTGGTCCGCCTCGTCTACAACTACGCTCGGTCGCTGCAGCTCCAGCTGATGCGCCTCTGCCCGAACGGCGCCTGCGACGCGGCCACGGCGCTCCGCCGCGCCACCGACACCTACTCCGACCTGGGTCAGGAGTTCGTCGCCGGACTGGGCCTGACGCTCACCCCTGACAACCTGACTGTGTACCTCACCGGCTCTGGGGGACCGCGGCCGGTCGGCTGGCGCTCCGGAGGCAGTCTGCGTCTCTCACCAGACCCAGCGCTCCCGTCATCACCGCCGCCCTCCACAGCAGCGCCCTGCCCGGCCCTGTTCACCCAGCCGGTGCGGTGGCAGGTGAGCGTGTGGACCACGGTACTCGCCACGCTGGCGGCTGTCGGCGCGCTCGCGTGTCTGTGCTTCCTCTGCTTCTACGCGGCGGTCAGCTGCCGCCGTCTGGAGCACGGTCAGGGATGGATGGCGCTGTTGGTGGCCGTCACGCTGCTCCAGTACGCCGCCACGACGCCGTTCTTCCTGCGTGGCGGCCGGCTGGTGTGCGCGCTCCGACTGCAGGCGCCGGCGCTGGGCCTGGCCGCGCCGCTCTCCGTGCTGCTCAGCAGGGCGCTCTGCCTGGCCGCCGCCCACACCACACGAGGGTCAGTGCAAATATATCACTTCTGGGATAGCCTTGGTTGTGGTGGTTCCATGAATACCATGATAGCCTTGACTGGGATGAACCGCGGTGGGTGGCAGCGACTGCGGTTCAATAAGGTTAGGGGGCGATGAGATCCGTGCCAATATTTTGCGGCTCGTAAAATTTTCAAATAACTTTTGTGGTTGAGCAGAAATTGAACGATCGTATGGTAGGTGGTAAGGTCTGCTTAGCGAACGACTCGACAGGATATGCTTAGCGAACGACTTGGATCCCAGGAATCCAAGTAAACAAAATGTCCAAACTACATTTATAAAAAGAAGAAGTTTAACTGCGTTTTGTTGCAGGGACTTCGGCCACGTCAGCGGCATGCTTCAGAGCACCCTCTGCTTCTTTATCTTCCTCGTCCAAGTCGGCATCTCGACGGAGCGTCTCCACACTCTGCAATGGTCTGACGGCACCACTCCACACTCTACTCCTCGCTGCTCACACACCCTGCAGCAGCAGCTGATGGCGCTCTCCTACGTCACCCTGCTGCAGGTGCTGCAGTTCGTGCTGAGCCCCTGGGTGTCGCTCTGCGGCCGCAACTACTGCGAAGGCCCTCTGACAGCCGTCTACACCTGCCTCGCCGTTCTCCTCTGGTCCGGCGCACTGACGCTCTTCTACCTGGAAGTGCCTCTGCTGGACAGCGACTCCTCGGCACCACAGCTGTGTCTGGGGATGATTGTGCTGGCCAGCGTGTCGCTGGTAGTCGTGCACGTGCCGCGCGTGCTGCTGTTGACGCGTGAGGTGAGCGGGCTCGGCGCACTGCCGCATCTGCGCCGGTATCGCGACCGCAGCGCCTCGGCACTCGAAGAGCCGATGCCGCACCTGCAGCGGTACGAGCCACGCCATGGCTCGGCGCTGGCCGAGGCGGCGGAGATCCGCCAGCCCCGCCACCGCCGAGAGACGGTGGAAATCAACGAGGCTATCAGTCTGCAACATCTGGATGGCGTGCTGCCCCGAGCGGAGGGCGCCGGGGACGGCCGGGGCCTATCGGCAGACGTCGGCGACAGCTCTGGCGGCGGGAGGACGAACCACGAGTTCCGGCCGCGCTCGGCAGGTGGTGAGAGAAACCATGCGTTTCAGCCGGATGATTCGGCCAGTTTCGGTGATGCTGAGACGGCGTCAGCGCACTCGGAGAACAAGTACCCCCACCACGGAGATGTAGAGGGCGCTGCACGAGGCCGGCATTCGCGAGGCAGAGGGCGCCGCAGATGCCGAGCATTAAAATGCAGAGGGCGCCGCAGATGCCTGCCATTCAGATGTAGAGGGCGCTGCAGGTTTACAACATCGGAGCTGCGCTGCGCCTATCAGACTCAGGATTCATAATGTGGCTGCCCGATTATGGTTGAAGCCAAAAGTTGCGGCGATTCATCCAGAAGATATGAAGGAACCCAAAGTTGACTTAATTATTGTCTTCTTTTGTATTGCTAAATTAATTGCCAACCAGCCGAGAACACCATGGGGAGATCAGAGACTAGTGCTGTTCGTCACCGGCCGAAATTAGTATGTGCTTTGTGCCATTGGTGGAAGAGAAATATGGTGTCAGCACTACCCAGTACCCCCAGAATGGACTGACAAATGGCAATGTACTGGCCTGTACACCGGTGCAGACTGGCGATGCAGATCAAGTTATTGGCGATGAGGTGATCATGTTTAAGAATCACGATATGTGAGTGGTTAGGCTGTTGTATCGGACATGTGACAATGAGTTAAAGACCGGGAGATCAGTGTATTTATTTATGTCGCCTTTTTCGTTATAATCAAACAATGTCTGATATGTTGAAAGTAAGCATGAATTTATGTTCATTCGATGTATAAATATAATTGCTTGGTGCTTCCGAACCACCAAGTCATGCTTGGAATGTCAGAGAGTGTTGAGTCATCAAGATTGGAATGTGAGGAGAGAGAAAGTCAAGAGGCTGTTTGGACAACTCGGCATACAGAATTCACACGTGCACCGTGAAACGGCATTTATCAGCAGTATCATGCTATTTGTCATGACTCACACATGCTCCAGAGCTAGAATGAACGTGCAAAGATATCATTGGTTCAAAGAGAAACGTACTGTTTCATTTATAGGCAGTTTTCAATATTTTTTTCTCTCATAATTTATTGAAGTAAGAAATTATACCACGATGACTCCGCGTTAAATTGCGTTAATAAAAAACATATCGGTGTTAGGCAAATGTTTATCTTACGATTTCAATGCGACAAAAAATTAAGTAGGACAAGGGATGAAATAGAAATGAGGTGGGCGAAAATTGTGTATACATAGCTGAAGTTATATTTCCAAGGTAGTCATCCTCATACCAACCTATCACAAACAAGGGCGTGGGGAGAATTTCGCCCAGGGGGCGGGCCAAATGGGATCAGAGGGGACCTCTTAGACAGGGGAGCCCACATCATTACAACAGTACAGTACGTTGTATGTTGTAAAACAACGACAAATAAGTTTTCGACAACGAAAAACAAGTTTATTTTTTCATTTTTGGGAGTGAAAAACACAAAATTTCGCAAATCCGAGATCGTCATTTTTAATATTTTGACATTTCCTTTTTTCAACATTTTTTATTTGCAATTTTCAACAAAACTCGAATTTCTATGATTTTGTCAACCATGTATTGTTTTTCCACCAAAAATTACATCACATGACGTGATCAAAACGTCATTATCTCCCAAAGTAATCCACCATTTGCATTGAAATGTTGTGATAAGACGTAAAATTGATGCAGCATAAAGTACTGAAGGATTGACGTAGATATTTATCATTGTTTTCAAGTTATTGAGAAAATACGGGAGGGGGGGGGGCAGATTCTGTCACCTCCAGCGGGGCGCGGGTTAATGCAAATATTATCCTGAATCTTCTTCAATTCGGATTCAGGAAACAACACAGTACGTACATGCCGATTGTTCAAATGTACGATGAAGTTTACAAAATCTCTACAAAATAACGAAATAACATGCTCCACATTTATTTACAGAAAGCTTTGGATACAGTTTGCTTGGCAATTCTCTTGAAAAAAAATACACCGCATTGTGATACGAGGGGTTTCTACAACACGATATAGTCATATATTAATAATAAGAGGCATACAATGGCAATAATAGATGAGGTTGCATCTAAGAAACAAATGATTAAAATTGGCGTCCCACAGGGTTCAATTTTAGGTCCTCTTTTATTTATTCTCTATATTAATGACATCAGCAATACAAAATAAATAGGTACCTTTTATGTATTTACTGATGATAAACGGCAATGTATATTCAAGCTAGAAATGTTGAAAAGCTGCAAATAAAGATTAATGAATTAATTCAAAAAATAACGAGTTGTTCCATGTAAATATATTACCACTAAATGCATCAAAGACACTGGCGCTGTAGCAATCAAATAGATGGCGTTGAAGTCGGCTGTGGATAGCCTGCGGTGCTTAAAGGAAATAGTTCACCTTCAACATGGGAGTTTGAACTGAAATAGCAGTTTTGTAGCCGGTGTTGAGAAATCTTTATCTGCAACTTCTCTCGGCTGAAAAGACTCTCCAGCCGCAGATATTTGACTTTTTGGCGAAGGAATGCGGCGCATATATGATATACCGTACCGTCTGAGAGTGCCAGCACTGGTCTGAGCATGCGCAGACCAATAACGCACACCATAACATTAATAATGTACGACCTTCTGCCCTGAATTGGCGCGATGTAGGACCATTTTTGAAAAGAAAAAAAAGAAACTGTATTAAAAAAATATAATAAAATCATGTCCTGAAAATTTTCCGAGGGTGAACTATTTCCTTTAACACTGATGCTTATAAGAGACGTGAATTTAGTTTTGTGTTGTGTACGTTATAAATGTTCTCCGATTAAAAAAAATGCATCAAAGACAAATTACCAAATTTATTCAAGATCAGTGACGTGACAAGATCTTGACAGTATTAAATGATACACCAATCACGAGAAACCCAGGCATTAAATGCTTAGGAGTTCTTGTAGATGAAAATCGTAAATGGAATAGCCATATATATAGTGTGATGTGTGATAAGCCGTAATATATAGCAGACTGGTTATTGATTAGACTCTGATTGAATCGATTGGAATCGTACAATAAAAATCCCTTGAATCAAAGAAGAATCGATTCATCACCGGATTTTCGTATTCATGAATCATGATTGAAATCAAAACTCGCATAGAAACAAGGCTAATTGAATTAAAAAGACTGCAATGCTATTTCAATGGTGAGTCAAACATGATTTGATCCCAAAAAAAAATTGATTCTTTGAATCGGAAAGAATAATTTCTCAAAATGGTTATCCATGAATCAAACGGTGACTGAATAATTAATATTCCAAAATGAATCGTGATTGAATCCTTCCAAAAAAAAGGTGAATCAATAACCAGTCTGATATAAAGGAGTTATCGGAATATCCCAGCTTTATTTATCCTCACTGCAACTTCTATTGCAGTACAATGCATTAACTCCGCCCCATCTAAATAATTGTGCAGTGATCTGGATTCTGGGGTAAGAATTATGACACTAACATTAAAAAGCCTTCGATAGTGCGGAAACGAGCGATTTGTCCGCCCATGTAGCTCAGTGGGAGAGCGCTGGGCTTCTGACGTTTCCTGGTAGTGGCAGCACGAGTTCGAGTCAAAGTCAAAGCCTACATTACCAAAGCCTTGTACTCCTCTCAGACGTTACTAGCATACACTGAAAAACAATGAGAACTTTCACTGGTCTTCCTTCGAGAGCCTCATCGGCGCTCCACCGGCAGACCACCTCTACCACCACAGGACCCTCTAAAGGCCAGCAGAGAGTCCTCTACAGATCGACAGGGGCCTCTAAAGGCCGGCAGATGGCCAGCTGCGGATCGGCAGGGCCCTCTAAAGGCCGGCAAAGGGCCCTCTACACTCACTCTACATATTGGCTGGGACACTGCAGATCGACAGGGCCCCTAAAGACTGGAAGAGGGCCGTCTACAGGTCGGCAGGGCCCTCTAAATTCCGGTAGAGGCCCTCTGCAGATTGACAAGGCGATCTACATATCGGCAGGGCCCTCTAAAGGCCGGCAGGGCCCTCTAAAGGCCGACAGAGGGCCCTCTATAGATTGGCTGGGGCACTCTGCAGATCCACAGGGCCCCTAAAGGCTGTAAAAGAGCCCTCTACAGGTCGGCAGGGACCCTCTACAGATTGACAGGGCCCTATAAAGGCCAGCAGAGGGCCCTCTACAACCGGAAGGGCCTTCTAAATGCCGACAGGGGGCCCTCTGCAGATAAGAAGGCCCTCTACATGCTGGAAGGGCCCCCTAAAGGCAGGCAGAGGGCCCTCTACAGATCGGCAGGGCCCTCTAAAGGCCAGCAGAGGGCCCTCTACAGATTGGCTGGGACACTGCAGATTGAGACAGGGCCTCTAAAGTCTGGAAGAAGGCCCTCTACAGGTCAGCAGGGCCCTCTAAATGCCGACAGATGCCCTCTACAGATTGACAGGGTGATCTACAGATTGACAGGGCCCTCTAAAGACCGGCAGAGGGTCCTCTCCAGATCGGCAGGAACCCTCTACATATTAGCAGGGCCCTATAAAGGCCGAAAGAGGGCCCTCTACAACCAGAAGGGGTCATCTAAATGCCGACAGGAGGCCCTCTGCAGATCAGCAGGCCCTCTACATGCTGGAAGGGCCCTCTAAAGGCGGGCAGAGGGCCCTCACAAGATCGGCAGGGCCCTCTAAAGGCCAGCAGAGGGCCCTCTACATATTTGCTGGGACACTCTGCAGATCGACAGGGCCTCTAAAAGCTGGAAGACTGGAAGAGGGCCCTCTACAGGTCGGCAGGGCCCTCTAAATGCCGACAGATGCCCTCTACAGATTGGCAGGGCGATCTACAGATAGGCAGGGCCCTCTAAAGACCGGAAGAGGGCCCTCTCCAGATCGGCAAGGACCCTCTACAGATTGACAAGGCCCTATACAGGCCGGCAGAGGGCCCTCTACAACCGGAAGGGGCCATCTAAATGCCGACAGGGGGCCCTCTGCAGATCGGCAGGCCCTCTGCATGCATGCTAGAAGGTTCCTCTAAAGGCGAGCAGAGGGCCCTCTACAGATCGGCAGGGCCCTCTAAAGGCCGGCAGAGGGTCCTCTATAGATTGGCTGGGGCACTCTGCAGATCCACAGGGCCCCTAAAGGCTGTAAAAGGGCCCTCTACAGGTCGGCAGGGCCCTCTAAATGCCGGAACAGGCCCTCTACAGATTGGCAGGGCAATCTACAGATCGGCAGGACCCTCTAAAGACCGGCAGAGGGCCCTCTCCAGATCGGCAGGGACCCTCTACAGATTGACAGGGCCCTATAAAGGCCAGCAGAGGGCCCTCTACAACCGGAAGGGCCTTCTAAATGCCGACAGGGGGCCCTCTGCAGATCAGAAGGCCCTCTACATGCTGGAAGGGCCCCCTAAAGGCAGGCAGAGGGCCCTCTACAGATCGACAGGGCCCTCTAAAGGCCAGCAGAGGGCAGAGGGCAGAGGGACAGATTGGCTGGGACACTGCAGATTGAGACAGGGCCTCTAAAGTCTGGAAGAAGGCCCTCTACAGGTCGGCAGGGCCCTCTAAATGCCGACAGAGGCCCTCTACAGATTGGCAGATGCCCTCTCCAGATCGGCAGGGCCCTATAAAGGCCGGCAGAGGGCCCTCTACAACCGGAAGGGGACATCTCAATGCCGACAGGGGCCCTCTGCATATCGGTAGGGCCCTTTAAAAGCTGGTAGAGGGCCCTATTCACACTGGCTGGGGTCCCTTTCTACGTATTTACATATATATGCCTTTACCAGACAAGCAAGTGCTGTTATTTATTCGTGTTACGATTTGTTATCGGTTCGTGTGCGTTCTTTTATGCGACGTAAGGCGTTTTGCGGGCGCCTGACACCATCAAAAACACTGGGGCCTTCGGCCCCAGGGGAGGGGGGGGGCATGGCCCCTTTGCCCTCCCCCCTTGCCTACGCCCTTGATTACAAATCGTCCAGTTTTCTCGCCTAGTATAAAGCGCTAGGGAGACTTGAATCACAATTCACTATTATAAAACAGTGCAGTTCTCTATGACACCATTATAAAACAGTGCAGTTGTTTATGACACATAGTTCTTCCCATGCAACACCATACCTTGTCCTTGAATGAAGCAAACAGGGACGTAGGAACATCACCGGTCGCGACAAGTGTGTGTGGGGGGGGGGGGGGGGGGGGGGCAGTGAAACTTTGATCTCGTCCTGAGATAAATCCAACCCCCTATGGACGATTTCTTGGCAGATTTGAGCTCTTCTCGTCTTGGCGAATCTTTTGCAATCATTATTTTTCTCACCAACCAAAAATACAATATTTTAGCCCAAACATTTGGCCGAAAATGGAGGGCATGACCCCCCCCCCCCCCGTTCCTTCGCCTATGGAAACAAAGGGTGCGAGCTAACAAGCAGAGCTGCCTTCACTCACCCAGCCGTTCGATTCGGAGGTGAGTGACCGAATAGCGACACAGCTGGCCTTTGACATGCCGTTGGCGAGGTTCGGCACGCCGGCGGCGTCAGTGGGTGGGCTTTCATCCCGACAGCTGTGACAGCGGGACAGATGTGGCACCAACCCAGCTGGCGGCTCTACTGCCTGCTCCCTACCCATTGAGAGGCGACCCCGACCAACCCTGACGTCCAGCGACACCAGTAACCACATCACGAGTTACGGCAGTGGTGCCCTCTCGACCTCCCCTCTGGCGGCCGAACGGGAATGCCGCCGCTCCGCCGCGCCGCCCACCCGCCTGCCGCGGGGCTGCCAACTGCCGTGGCGGGGCTGCCAACTCAGGGCGGCAGTCGGTTACGGCGGCTGGCGGCGGTCTGAGTCAGGTGCGACCTTCACTGTCGAGCTGCAGCACCAGGACCGGACCGGATCGGGACCGGGACCAGGCCTGAGACGGGACCAGGACCGGACCGAACCGGACCGGGAACAGGCACCGTCGGACGGACCAGGTCACGGATAACGAAGAGGACCAGATGGACCGACTCCCACAGATGGCCGCTTGACGCGCCGAACAGCAGGTATGGCTCTCACCCGGATGTGAGATAGTGCACCCCCCCCCCCCCCCCCAGACAGTGGAATAGTACACTCGTCCGCCACTCATGTCTATGCCGGGCAACCGTTCAACATGCGTAGTAAAATGGTTCTGCCACAAGTGTTAAATTACTTACATAAAATAATGTAATAAATAACGTTCATATAGATAGCACGCATCATGTTTATTTTTCGTCAGAAGTATTTTCTTGCCTAACCCAAATTCTCAAATATTAGTTAACGGCTTCCCTTCACACACAGGGGCGGTGACAACGTGTGGGTGGAGGGGGAGGGGGGGATGCGTTCCCCACAGCTTTCAAATTGCAGTGATATGATATTCCTAGTTTATTCAACAACAACAACAAAATATAAGACAAGGGGCGATAATATACAGCGTCATCGATGTAAGTAACATTCTAGCAAACGCATTTAAAATTAATTTTAAATGCGTTTGAATAATTGAATAATTGTTATTGTAATGTTATTGAATAATTATTCAATTTACTGTGGGCCTGAAACATGACAGAACTACGCATCTGTTCAATCAGAATCAAGATCAGAAACATATAAACGTCAAAGTAAAAGGCTCCATCCAGTTAGTCCAGTATAAGTACCTATCCTACATGTCCCCCAGTTAGTTGGGAACATGTTAAGGCTTCTTATCTTTGTACTTGGTACACTTAAGTATGAGTTCAGAGCTGCTATAATTGTTCCAATGGATCGGCCTCAATCGAAGCAGACATAGGATGAGTGTCGAGTTATCTGAAGTGCGCCTGGTCTGGTGACTGCTGATTGCTGTATGTGTATTAGGTATCAACTGCTTAGTGCAAATTACATGATCAAACAATCCTAATGCTGTCACCAGCTTTGATTAGAGATGCATTCGCCTGGCTGGTCACCTGAACATACTCAGCCTGGTCACTTGAACATACTCAGCAGCCCGGCTGGTCACCTGAACATACTCAGCAGCCCGGCTGGTCAACTGAACATACTCAGCAGCCCGGCTGGTCACCTGAACATAATCAGCAGCCCGGCTGGTCAACTGAACATACTCAGCAGCCCGGCTGGTCACCTGAACATACTCAGCAGCCCGGCTGGACACCTGAACATACTCAGCAGCCCGGCTGGTCAACTGAACATACTCAGCAGCCCGGCTGGTCACCTGAACATACTCAGCAGCCCGGCTGGTCAACTGAACATACTCAGCATGGTCACCTGAACACGGACCCTGCCTGCCCTTCACGCCTGCTGCCGTTGCCGTCACCACCGCCGGCGGCCACCACGCCTGGGAAATGGAGAGGCGGCGCCTGACCACCACGGCTGGGAAGTCATGGGGCGGCGCCTGATCACCACGGCTGGGAAGTCATGGGGCGGCGCCTGATCACCGCTCCGCTGCAGATAGCACGGCGCAACGCTCGCT
Source organism: Chirona hameri (assembly GCA_036785665.1). Lineage (NCBI taxonomy): Eukaryota > Metazoa > Arthropoda > Thecostraca > Balanomorpha > Balanidae > Chirona > Chirona hameri. Next base: position 23,333 of record JAXIVJ010009278.1, read on the forward strand.
GCCTCTCCCACTGTGAGAGTGCATAGTGCAGTGAGCGGTGTGCACTCGCCACTCTGTTAACGAGGTGCACTCGGTTAACGAGGCACGTCAGCTCCCGGGCGGTACATCAAGCCAGCCCGCTCGTCCCCGTTACTAAACACTGCATAGGCTCGGCATGGGTCGCTCTGACACTGTCGGCATTTGTAGCAGGAACATGACCGACGGAGACCTGACGATCCGACGCATTTATTTAACGTCTTCATAGTGTTTCTTTTTGGTGGAGTTAGCGGTTAAAATCTACCACGGCTGTTTTCACACCATATCAAACAAAGAAATTAGGGTTTAAGCTTTAGTTTAATCGATATCAAATATTGTAATTTGTATATCTCTTGTATATATATATATATATGTATATATATATATATATATATATATATATATATATATATATATATATATATATATATATATATATATATATATATATATATATATATATATATATATATATATATATATATATATATATATATATATATATATATATATATATATATATATATATATATATATATATATATATATATATATATATATATATATATATATATATATATATATATATATATATATATATATATATATATATATATATATATATATATATATATATATATATATATATATATATATATATATATATATATATATATATATATATATATATATATATATATATATATATATATATATATATATATATATATATATATATATATATATATATATATATATATATAATATATATATATATATATATATATAATATATATATATATATATATATATATATATATATATATATATATATATATATATATATATATATATATATATATATATATATAATATATATATATATATATATATATATATATATATATATATATCTATATATCTATATATCTATATATCTATATATCTATATATCTATATATCTATATATCTATATATCTATATATCTATATATCTATATCTATATATCTGTATATCTGTATATCTGTATATCTGTATATCTATATATCTATATATCTATATATCTCTCTATATTATCTATTCTATCTATTCTATCTATTCTATCTATTCTATCTATTCTATCTATTCTATCTATTCTATCTATTCTATCTATTCTATCTATTCTATCTATTCTATCTATTCTATCTATTCTATCTATTCTATCTATTCTATCTATTCTATCTATTCTATCTATTCTATCTATTCTATCTATTCTATCTATTCTATCTATTTCTATCTATTTCTATCTATTTCTATCTATTCTATCTATTCTATCTATTCTATCTATTCTATCTATTCTATCTATTCTATCTATTCTATCTATTCTATCTATTCTATCTATTCTATCTATTCTATCTATTCTATCTATTCTATCTATATCTATCTATATCTATCTATATCTATCTATATCTATCTATATCTATCTATATCTATCTATATCTATCTATATATTTCTATATCTATCTATATCTATCTATATCTATCTATATCTATCTATATCTATCTGTGTCTATCTATATCTATCTGTGTCTATCTATATCTATCTGTGTCTATCTGTGTCTATCTGTGTCTATCTATATATCTATCTATATATCTATCTATATATCTATCTATATATCTATCTATATATCTATCTATATATCTATCTATATATATATCTATATATATATCTATATATATATATATATCTATATATATATATATTTATCTATATATATATATCTATCTATATATATATATATATATCTATCTATATATATATCTATCTATATATATATTTATCTATATATATATATCTATCTATATATATATCTATCTATATATATATATATATATATATATATATATATATATATATATCTATCTATATATATATATATATATCTATCTATATATATATCTATATATATATATATATATATCTATATATATATATATATATATATATATATATATATATATATATATATATATATATATATATATATATATATATATATATATATATATATATATATATATATATATATATATATATATATATATATATATACATATATATATTATATATAGGGGTAGGAATATAGGGGTCGGACACGACCGACTCGAACGCAGCAGCATACGGGCAGAGGGAGCGGACACGACCGACTCCAACGCAGCCACACGCGAGCTGCAGGAGTAGCGTGGTATGAGGAGGGACCGGCACGTGGTGGCGCGGCCGAGGCGGCAGAGGAAACCCCTACCGCCTCTACCGCTCCATGTTTTTGTTTTGTTCACAGCTCCGGTACGTTCAGTATGCCAAAATAAACACGCGTGTTGCTGTGATGCCGAGGACAAGGTGCGCTTGGGTGTGCCATCGTAAGCTCAACAATGAATCAATCAATCGTTGATTTTGCCTACGTCATACAATTTGATTTGTATGCGACGAAAACACAGACACGTATAATTTTGTCGTTTCTTGGTTCTGCGAACGTTTTATAGGATACAACACTGTCACATTTGTAGACGAAAATAATACGCCCGTGCGTCTGATGATGCTCTGGAAAACAAAGGGCCGACGTGTTGTATAAATACGTGATGCGCCTAATCAATCAATCAATTTATTCAGACATCCCTGCATGGGGACAAAGCACATGTCAGTAGGTACGGTTAAACAGTAAGTAGGTGTGTATATACACGCCCACACACGCATACACGCATACACGCCCACATCTAGGCCATGCCATTCACCGGCACACACTCAAACACGATCACCCATGAGGCAACACTAAAAGCCGAATGAGGCCCCAGGCGTCCTTGTTATTCTGAGCCAGAAGCCACCGGAGGGAGTCAGTAAGGTCACAGAGGGGCCGGGGGTATCGAATAGCTCCCGATCGACGCGCCCTCCGGCAACTCGCAACAGGCAGTAAACAAAGGCAAACTAATGATGACTGTTTTAAAACGTAACCGTTCTCAAACGTAGCCGCAATAGCATGGCTGTAGATGTAGAAGCAGATAGGTTGCATTGAACACACTTTTAGTAATGCTGTTCTGTTGCGTATCGCTATGTTGGCACTGTGGACTCTGTATTGTTTCAATTTGTTTGAGCCTAAACAGGGTATAAGAACGTCGGCGATGAGAAATGACTCCCTTCCCGCTCAACAGGTGTTGCCACGGTCACCTGTCTGACCTCATCAATCACTGGAGTGTCTCCCGGTTGCCGTCTGATGGATGGCAACAGCAGCGCAGCAGACCTGCTCAGCGGCGGCAGTGAGGGCGGCCTTAATCACAGCACGAGCGGCGCCCCCGCCCCCGCCCCGGGTCCAGTGGTGTTGCACTACCCACGCGCCGCCACCATCACCGCCGCAGTCTTCTGCATCATTTTCATCATCGTTGGCGTGATTGGTAAGTATTTCAGTTTACGTAGAGATGAGCGACACAAACCGGATGGTATCGTATTATGGTATGTATAATATATATAATATGGTATATAATATATAATATGGCATAATATGGTACCGTATTTCCGTCATGGTAGCCCGAGAGTTACTGAGGGGCTATTTTGTGCTGCTGTCCCGCAGTATTTCGCTATACCACGTAAGCCATTGGACCCATCGCTATAAAAAAAAAAATAACCTCTCTCACGTCATATTTAACCTCATTTCACGTTTTTTTTTAATAATATTATTTACGTTTATTTATGTATTTACGTTTCAACATTTCGGTTCATGTTGGCGAAAGTAAAAAAGTGAGATCACCATAAATCAGCCGTCAATTACCTACGACTAAGTTGTGATGACATCATTAAGTGCTTACGTGTTCGGTGTAAAATTTAATTATAAGCAAAATGTGCTAAAAATCTAGTATACATGGACATCACGAAAACCAAAAATTAATATGCCTTGCCATATTATTTGAAATATTACGTTATGTCGGTGACAGGTAACTTGGTGACCATGCTGGTGCTGTGACAGGTAACGTGATACCATGCTGTTGCTGTGACAGGTAACTCGGTGACCATGCTGGTGCTGTGACAGGTAACTCGATTACCATGCTGGTGCTGTGACAGGTAACGTGGTGACCATGCTGGTGATGTGCCAGATAACTTGATGACCATGCTGGTTCTGTGCCAGGTAACTTGATTACCATGCTGGTGCTGTGACATGCCAGGTAACTTGATTACCATGCTGGTGCTGTACCAGGTAACTTGATTACCATGCTGGTGATGTGACAGGTAACTTGATTACCATGCTGGTGCTGTGACAGGTAACGTGGTGACCATGCTGCTGCTGTGACAGGTAACTTGATTACCGTGCTGGTGCTGTGACAGGTAACGTGATTGCCATGTTGGTGCTGTGACGGTTAACTTGATTACCATGCTGGTGCTGTGACGGGAACTTGATTACCATGCTGGTGCTGTGACGGGAACTTGATTACCATGCTGGTGATGTGACAGGTAACTTGACTACCATGCTGGTGCTGTGACAGGTAACGTGGTAACCATGCTGGTGATGTGACAGGTAACGTGATAACCATGCTGGTGCTTTGACAGGTAACTTGATTACCATGCTGGTGCTGTGACAGGTAACTTGATTACCATGCTGGTGATGTGGCAGGTAACTTGATTACCATTATGGTACTGTGACAGGTAACTTGATTACCATGCTGGTACTGTGACAGGTAACTTGATTACCATGCTGGTTCTGTGACAGGTAACTTGATTACCATGCTGGTGCTGTAGCAGGCAACTTGGTGACCATAATGGTGCTGTGACAGGTAACTTGACTACCATGCTGGTGCTGTGACAGGTAACTTGATTACCATGCTGGTGCTGTATCAGGTAACTTGGTGACCATAATGGTGCTGTGACAGGTAACTTGACTACCATGCTGGTGCTGTGACAGGTAACTTGATTACCATGCTGGTGCTGCGTCACTCCCTGCGGATGCCCGGCCGTCTCAGCACTGCAGCCACTCTGTTCCTGCTCAGTCTGTGCTTCTCAGACCTGCTGCTCTGTGCCATCAATCTACCACTCACAGCCTCCAGGTCGGTCGGGGTCACACCGGGGTCACACCGGGGTCACACCGGGGTCACAGCTGGGTCACACGGTTAGGTCACCTGATCAGAGATCAGAGGCGGAAGGCCGAGTCGGATATCAAGGTCGCGCTGGGGGACACTGGGACTCTAAACCTTCGAAAACCATCTCCAGATGGATGGAAATCGATGACTTAAAATCATTCAGTCATTTTTTTTTTATAAATAAATTTAGTCCGAATGTTTTGTATGGATGGATTTCCGAGGTCAGGACCCGCGCTAAGCAGAGCTTGTTGCGCAGGTCCTGACCTCACCACCCGATCGCGCAATTCCTGTTGGCCGGCATAATTTAGAGACGAAAGTTTTACGTGCCCGACATATCTGGACACGGTCCGCCCCGCTCACTAACGTCACCTGACCTTGAGTGCGACCGCTGCCACCGGCCGCAGGCCATCCCAGTCAGGAGAAAATGGCGAGCACCGAAGCGACTCGAACCCGGGCTGCCAATACCGGGAAAGGTCAGAAGTCCAGCGCTCTCCCACTGAGCTACAGGGGCGGACAAGACTTCTACGGAGTCATGTAGATGTCATTTTTAACAAATGTTGCATTCAATTAGGGCGACTATATTCATATATGAAGCCAAATCGAGTAGTTATATCCTACGGCCTACGACCGACAAATTGTTGATGCCTAAATGCATGTGTTCAGCGCAGGCGACCCGCCGTCTTAGAGCAGCTGTGTTAGCCAGTCTTAGTGAGTTTTGCTGTCACCGGCGTAGAATTGTACAAAGTACGATATGTGTTGACAGATACATAAACGAGGCGTGGCTCCTGGGAGAGACGGCATGCAAGCTGTTCCCGTTCTTCTTCTACGGAAACGTGGCCGCCTCGCTGTTCAGCATGGCCGCTGTCGCCGTCAACAGGTCAGTGCGTGACAGAAGACCCGAAGCAAACAAAAAAAGAGGTTTTTATGTACATCGCCATAATTGTTTGGTTGAATATGTTCGGCAGTATTTATTTATTTACCGGGTAAATATAAATACCGGGTAAAAATGTGAAAATGTTGACCGGGTTAACCGGGTAATAACATCCGGTAAATATGTATCCAATACTGTAATTTATAGTTTTAATTACAAGGAAACTTGTGAAGCTGCAATCTTCTCAATGTATTGTCGTGCCCGCCGCATGTATTTAAGTCGGACGGCAAACGACTCGCTTATGAATGCTCGCCGTTCGGTTCATGCATGTTACAACAGCGTTGTATTTCCACGAGTCAAACAGACCGTGTTTGTAATGCATTGTTGAAACCAGAGTTTGGTTTGGTTACCAACATTGATCGATACCAACTGATTAAAAACAATAGTCATTCTTAATATCCATAGCTCTGCATCTCCCGCGATCTGATCCTGTTTAATTGACCAATGACGTCATGTATTGTGCAGGTATATTCTCATTTGTCACAAACATCTGCACGGGAAAGTTTATCGCCTGCGTTACATCGTCATCATGGTGGCATGTATTTGGATCGTCAGGTGAGAGGCGCCGTGATATGCTCAAGAGTCGAGGCTCGATCTGAGTCAGTGGTCAGTGTCGGTTGCGAGTTAAGTGTGTTGCGAGCGAATGAAATGGTTTGTTTCAAGCTATCAAACAAAAATAATCGCACATATTCAAGAGATAGTAGCCGTTTTCACGAAGGATTATTGTGCGAAACTTTTTAAAACTGTTTAAAATGTTTTGAAAGGTTTCGACGATCTATTCCTCAACTACACAACTTTTACATGCGATTTTTGGCTAGAAATGTCCCTCAGAATTGTGTAATATGTTGGTAAGAATATAATATGTTGACAAAATTCCGGTTTGGTGGTAATTAGCAAGATAAGTATTGATAGGTAGTTGTGATGCCAGCGCTCTACCGACTGAAACTTTTCCAAACTTCCGAATGATTCAGAAAGATTCTGTGGCGTGTGACGCTATTGACGCAATACATAGACTCGCCTCCCGCAGCCCAATCCGGCGGCCGGGCTGTGCGGCTTGGCTTTGTCCATGTGCGTGCGGCACGCGGGTCGGAAGCGGCGGCGAATCGATTCTGGCACATCACTGCGCATACGCAGACCGACCCGTGATCCATGACGCTGCCAGATGTAGTACCTAGTATGACGGTATGCTAAACTGAACGAATGAACTCTAGACGCATATGTTCTTTAAACACGGCCAATGTTGCATCATAAACTTGCTATGAGCTCAATACATGTTTCCATAACTATTTAATAGTGATAATATCGCCTAAATCAGTAATTGATTTACCTTGGAATGCATAACATACTAAGACATGTATACCAAAACTTTTTAAAACTTTTCAGAAATGTTTCCGAATCTTTTCAGCGCAATAATCCTTCGTGAAAACGGCTAATATAGGTACGACTTAGACACATATGACTTTACAGATAAGACATATAAGACATATAGGTACACATTGACAAAACCCAAATCGCTACATATATCGGTATTATCTTGGTATAATACTCAATGCTCCTATGCCAACCACATACACAAATAATCAACTCGACAACAAAGAGGCAATTTGAGCCACATGAAAACATTTCGGCAAAAAAGCTGCTCGCTCACTATGTCTTCATGCCCGTCTGGTACACATAGAGGATCCTTCATGGCTCTGAGTAGAAGATAATCAATAATTATATATTTCTAGTAAAGGTTGATTTTCCATTGGGTCCGCAGTGCAGGAATATTTTTATCTTTGCACTCCGCTGAGATGCAAAGATAACAAGGTTTAATACACGGTCAACGATCAAGTGAAATAATGTGTTATCTTTGCATCCCTCTGAGATGCAAGATAAGGTCACCTGAGTTCCGACGAAAAATAAAGTACTGAACTGAACTGGACTGAATCAACATCTACCTAGAACAATATAGAATTATTCATGTCTCCCTCGTGGAAGATAGGAAATCTTTTCCGCGCGTGTTCCTGAAAAACCTCGCTCCTTCGCCGCTCGGTTTTTCAGTCACACGCTTGGAAAAGATATCTTCTTCCACTCGGATTTCGGAGCCATGCAGAATCCTCTATATCTTTTCCAAGCGTATGACTGAAAAACCGAGCGACGAAGGAGCGAGGTTTGTCAGGAACACGCGGAAAAGATTTCCTATCTTCCACGAGGGAGACATGAATAATTATATATTTTTTTAAAATTATATTATATAACAAGGACGCCTGGGGCCTCATTCAACCTTTGGTGATGCCTCATGGGTGATCGTGTTTGAGTGTGTGCCGGTGAATGATATGGCCTGGTATGCGTGTATGCGTGTGTGGGCGTGTATACATACCTACTTACTGTTTATCCGTACTGTACATGTGCTTTGCCCCCATGTAGGGATGTCTGAATAAATTGATTGATTGATTGATTTATAAGTAGAGTAGATTCAGTCCGGTTCAGTTCAGTACTTGATTTTTCGTCAAAACTCACGTGACCTTATCTTGCATCTCAGAGGGATGCAAAGATAACACATTATTTCACTTTATCGTTGAACGAGTATTAACACGCGCCCTGGAGAGGGGGGGAGGGGGGGGGGGGGCGAAATCCGCCCACCCCTCCTGTTTTTTTTGTTGTTGTTGTAAATATGTCCTTATTTTACCGGGCGATGTGCATAATATTTTAGGTACCTGCCTAAAAATGAACGGCGCGTTGTCGGAAGTAAGTAAAATAAAAATCGGCCGAATATGTTTTGAGTTATAGGCCATCAAAGTAAAAAAAAATCAGCGCCAGACCACACAAATCAGCCCTGTGCGGTTCCCGTATACCGGAAAAATGAAAGTGTCTTTGGCAATACTTGCGACTTGTTTGATGTATATTGTTGTGCTATATAGTTTCCAAGGTAATGTTAGGTCAACGAGGTCAAGTCAGGTGAAGTTCATGACAGGTCATTGGAACCGAAGGGTAACTGAAAGGTTGTAATAAATGCATATGACTCATGCCTTCTGAACTCATGCTTGTGGTCCTGAGTCCATTCATACCTCGACAACTGCTAATTCGTTGTCATCACTCATCTGATCCCGTCCTCGCCTGAGGCGGTTAGATAATGGAACCGAAGTAGGTCAGCTGGAAGGTTGTCATAAATGCAAATGATTCATGCCTTCTGAACTCATACTTTGTGGTCTTGAGTCCATTCCAGAGCGTTGTTCGGACACACGCTAGCGGCCGCTAGTAGCGCTAGTAGCGCTTTCGCTCTCCATGGCAACCAGGCGTCAGCCAATGAAAAGCCAGAATGGGATACGTCATGATAGGAACCGTGGACCCTGCGGAGAGGATATTTCTGCTAGTGGAAAATCGCAGAAGCGGCGAAAGCGCTAGCGGATGTGTGTCAATAGTGGCGCATGAGACAAATCAAACTGAAATGAAAACAAACAGATGGATGTGCCCCTGAAGCAGTCTGGAAGTGCTTCTGTGAGTTCTGTCTGTCTCCTGCTGCGTCTGTTTCCGTGACGTAATTGTGACGTCAGCTAGCGAAAAGCGCTAGTAGCGTGTGCCGAACAGCGCTCAGACTTGTATACGACTCAAATTTGTTTCTCTCGAACGATTCAATCACGACTCAAAATCAACATTAGTCGATTCAATCACGACTCAATGAGACCTTCATTTTTTGCATTTGATTCAATCAAAGACTTTGAGTCAGAGTTTTCGACTCAATCGATTCAAAATGACCTTTAGGCATATCAGTCCCGACTCAATCATTTTGAATCATATAACAACACAATCACAACTCAAACTATGACTAACGACTACGTTTGCAATTTATAACTGAGAGTGATTTGATAGTGCTGCATTTTATGTATTTTATTTATGTATGGTGAAATTGTTGATGGATCGAGACTCGAGACCGACCGCCCCCCCCCCCCTCCCTCAAGAGCGCAAGGGGGAAAACCGACGCCTCGACCAAAATCCGTATAGTTGCAAACAAACTAGTATTTGTTAGCAGCAAGCAGCAAACGTACACATGGTTGAAAACTTGAAGTTTTGGAATTTGGAGGCTTCATTTAGGCAATTGAGTCGCGAACCCGACTCAGTCAGCTCTCTAAATATTTGTTGTCGACTCAATCATGGTTTCTTCCTGAGCTTTTCGATTCAATCACGACTCAAAGCCAAATCCTTAAAAATGTTAGCGACTCAATCAGTTTGAGTCGCAAAAACTGCTGGATTCATGAGTCGCGGCTCAATCAGAGTTGAATCGTATACAAGTCAGGTCCATTCCCACCTCGACGACTGCTAATCGGTTGTCATCTGATCCCGTCCTCGCCTGAGGCGTTTAGATAATGAGCTGACCGCTCTCTGGTGTGTGCCGCAATGTTTGTGGTCTGGAGTCCATTCCCACCTCGACGACTGCTAATCGGTTGTCATCTGATCCCGCCCTCGCCTGAGGCGCTTAGATAACGAGCTGATTGCTATCTGACGCGATGCCAGATTGCGTGCCGGAAACGGCGGGGGTTTCCTCCTACCGCGCCAAAGAGCGACCGTGCCAGAGGGTGATCGCCCCTCGAGACCGACCGCCCCCCCCTTCCCTCAAGAGCGCAAGGGGGAAAACCGACGCCTCGACCAAAATCCGTATAGTTGCAAACAAACTAGTATTTGTTAGCAGCAAGCAGCAATCGTCCAGGTGGGTCAGAATAGTTGCATACGTACTAGTATAGTTGTGAACGTTCTAGGATGGATGCAACTGCCCTGACCGGTCAGGATAGTTGCATACATACTGGGCTGTCCAGTACATTTGCAACAATACTAGTACAGTTGCAATTGTACTGAAAGATTGGGCACGGCTGATTGGTGGAAACGATTATTTTTGGCGATGCTCAAACAATGCTTGTCTTAGGGTGCAATATGGTTCATGATTATATAATGTCATGATCAGTGATCACGTTACTAGGCAACAGTGGTGGTGGTACAAGGGGGGGAGGAAGTTGCCCTTACCAATACTGCCATTTTCACCATTACCAATACATGCCATTTTCAATTATTCACGATTTTGTAAAGTTTGGTTACAAAAAATCGTTTATTTTTATATTGTCCAAAAGTGAAGCCATTGTAGAAGATTATGGCCATGTTATTCAGCCACCTCCTCTGGTTGCAATAAAGAGATCCAGGTTCAGAGCCATCTGCCAGCTTCGTAAGAAAGTCCATGATCTCATCGTGCTCTGCATCGGAAACGACGCGGCAATTCTTGCCCCGTGTGCTTTGAAGCCACTCGTCCAGCTTCATCACAAATATCACGGGACATATGGAAGGGGAAATCGAAAGCACGTCTCACTGAAAGACAGACTGCCGACCGCTCCGAAAACCAACTATCGACTGAGCAACACCATGTGACCACGTCCCGTGTCACCTTCGGTCACGTGACAGCTCGGGGCCACGCTGTTTGTCGCAGCGTGGCCGCGAACCGCAGCCAGACGCCACGTACGTAGCCAGGATTTCCGTCAGGGGTGGGTGGGTCAACTGTTAGATTTAGTACAAATAACTCGCAAAGTCGGAAATCTTTCGCAAAATCGCTATAGATATAGTATACCTAAGCTGCATCTCTCAGGGGGTCATGGCCCCTTGCTCCCCCCCCCGTTAGATACGTGGGTGACAGACGCTCCCCCAAACTTCCTAACAAGCGCTGTTTAGCACGCGCATTGGATAGAGATGGACAGTGGACAATGAAGCTCCCCTGTAACTTTTGGACAATATAAAAATAAACGAGTTTTTGGAACCGAACTTTACAAAATGGCGAATAATTGAAAACGGCATGAATTGGAAATGGTGAAAATGGCCGCGAATGGCCGAAATTGGTGAAATCAGCCGTACCCAATCTTTCATTACATTTGCAACTGTACTAGTATTGTTGCAAACGTACTGGACAGCCCAGCATGTATGCAACTATCCTGACCGGTCAGGACAGTTGCATCCATCCTAGGACGTTCGCAACTATACTAGTACGTATGCAACTATACTGACCCACCAGGACGTTTGCAACTATACTAGTTTGTTTGCAACTATACGGATTTCGCAAACGTACTGTGGCATATGCACGCAATCACTGCGTTCCATAACAAAGTCAAGCCAAGGAGCGCATAGCAAACAAAATGTAGCATATTTGATCTCATTTGACTTTCTAGATATTGACCTAGGGTCATTCAATTTTCCCCAAAACAGAGTTACCCACAGAGCCCCCTACCTGAAAATTTGTGTTTTTCGTTCATTGACCATGACATGACAGGGTAGCCTATGCCATCTGAGGTCACCAACACCCTTTTGTCATTAACTCTCGACATAATAAAGATAGAGAAGTGGAACTGGTACCAATGTATTTGTATCATCGTTACACGTCTCCCAATATCCAGCATGATCTACTCGGGTCACCACTTGACCTTGACCTGAGGTCACATTTATATATTGACCTGACCTGGTTAACATAAATATGAGTAGAAGAAAATTGACGAGACAAAAACGATGCCGTCAAAATAACTGCCCTTTCTTTATTAGGTAAAAAGTAATTTGCGAAAAACAGTTTTGCCAAAAAATAACCTTTTTGACATTTGATGACCTCTGGAGCCTAAACTATTGACCTGAGCTCAAATCTGAGGCCACCTATGTCGATTGCATTTTTCAAGAGCTTTCGATTGTTTTCTGTTTGCTGCTAGCTAATATAGTTCCACAGATATTTGGGGGTGTTCGAAGCGAAGTCCTAAAACTGGAAAATCTGACCTTTGATGACCTCTGGTGACCTCAATTTTGACCTGACCTAAAAAAAGACCGATATACTTTCGAATGAGATTGTCTCGAGCTATCTAACGCCGTTTTCCGCTTCTCGCTACGTTGCGTAGTTTTCGAGATCATAGGGGGGGGGGGGCGAAATCCGCCCCCCCCCCCCTCCAGGGCGTGTAATTATCAGAGGCCCTCCAGGGCGCGTGTTTTAAAGGGACTATCCCACCTTAACATTATATTTGAGTTGAGATAGCCATTTTGATGGCTTGGCATTGAAATTGAGTATGGTAGCAGTTAAAACAACTACAATGATCTAATCAAAAAGATATTCGACTTTGATTTTGACATCTATACAAAATAAGGCCCATGTGTATTTGAATAGGACCTCTAAGCCGACAGCGTCGTCTCTCTTTACCCAACTGGTAATGATAGTCGACTTGTTTTAAGGTCAGCCTTGAAATATTTTCGCCTTTCATTTATCGATGCCCGGGTGGTTCACAATCTAGAGGCTAGCACTATCAGCTGGAATTGTTGCCAGGGGCGCAGCCAGGGGGGGGGGGGGCAAGGGGGGCAATTGCCCCCCCCCCCCCTTACGGGTCACAAGGGGCCCCGCCGAGATTGGCCCAGATACCATTTGCATTAGCTAAATGGCTTTCAAAAAGTCACAGAGGAGCCCTCGAACCAGGAAAGGGTCACTCTGGTGCATGGCAAGGGCCCTCAGAGACACTGAAAGGCTTTCGAAGCCAGCCCAGGGGGCCTCTTGGGCATGTCCAGAGGCCCATTGAGCTCACCGATGGGCCCAAAAACTGTCCAGGGGCCTCTCGAGCATGTCCAGGGGCCCCATTGAGCCCACGTAAGGGCGCACAGACATGCCCAGGAACTTTTAGAGCATTCCCTGGGCCCATTGAGCCCACTCAGGGCCCCCCAAAACCGGCCCAGGGGCCTCTAGAGCATGTCCACTTGTCCAGGGTCCAATTGAGCCCACCTACGGCCAAACAAACCTGCCCAGTGGCCTCTCGAGCATGTTCATGGGCCCATTGAGTATGTTCAGGGGCCTCTCGAGCCTGACCAGGGGCTCATTATAGTCTGTTTGGGGCCTCTTGAACCTGCCCAGGGGCCCATTATAGTTTTCCCAGAGGCCCGTCGAGTCTGTTCAGGGGCCTCTCGAACCTGCCCAGGGCCATTAGAGCCTGCCCAGAGGCCTCTCGAGCTTGTCCAGGGGCCCATTGAGTCTGTTCAGGGGCCTCTCGAACCTGCCCTGGGGCCTCTCAAGCTTGCCCAGGTGCCCATTGAGTCTGTTCAAGGGCCTCTTGAACCTGCCTAGGGGCCATTAGAGTCTGTTCAGGGGCCTCTCGAGCTTTCCCAATGGTCCATTGATCCTGTTCAGGGGCCTATCGAACCTTCCCAGGGGCTATTCAAGTCTGATCAGGGGCCTCTCGGCTTGCCAAGGGGCATTGAGTCTGTTCAGGGCCCTCTCGAGCTTATCCAGAGGGCCATTGAGTCTGTGAACGGGGCCCTCGAGCCTGCCCAGGGGTTGCTAACCGTCGCCTGGAGCGCCTGCTCTAGCTGGAGCGCCTGCTAGCCGTGGTCGGCGCAGTCATAATGAGCGGTAATGTGCTGTACTCTGACCCACCTGGTGCAATGTTTTCTTGGGTTTCAAAATGGTAATTTGATATGTCTGATGCGTTTTTGAATTGGGGGGGGGGGGGCGGTGGTAGTACAAAACAATTTATCAATTTTCCTCTCAGGAGAGTGTGTGCTTCAATATTTGTTTGCCAGGGGCGTCGCCGACGGGAGGGTCGGGGGGAGGTCTGGGCAAACTCCCCGCACTTTTAGAAGGTGGGGGAGGGGGGGGGTCGACCCCCACCTTTTGCGGGAAAAATTAACAATTTATCGTACAAATTGCCTTTGCAGTGCAGTCAAAAACTGGAAAATTTCGCGCCGCTTCGCGGCATGACATAAGTTTCGCAATTGCTTATACAAATTTGGGAAATGGGAGAGAGAAAAAATCATTAAGTGTCTGGCAGAGGCTCTCCTTGGCGGTAATTGCTGACCCCAGGGCCCATTCCCTCCATAAAATATTCACTTTTAAGTTTCAAGCAGGCTACATGTTTAGCTAGTTTGCCGAGTTCCGAAAAAGGCGACACGAACGCAAAGACGAGGAGATCGGCACCCGGAAGCTGCTCCAGCGGTGCACAATTTGCTGGACCGAAGAGCTAATAGTGGAAACAGGCCAGGACCATCTCATCAAGCCATCTCACCTCACGGTCTGGTTCCAATATTAACATTTCGTTTTCCAGGACGTAAAATTAAAATTTTCACGCCGCTTCGCGGCGTCGCATCGGTAGTCATCGTCATAACGAAGTCATAGTCATCATCATCGGTTCGTCGTAACGCTGAATTGAATGAAGAGCATTTGTAGCTTCTTATCCGAGCTACAAGGCCCACCGTCTATATTTCTGGGTTTTATCAGGCAAAACCGTAAAAATTTGGCGCCGCTTCGCGACGCTAACAAACAAGTACATACCTACCTACTATAACATTGAAATCCACATAATAAATGTTGCAAAGGATTAAATACACATATCAAAATGGGGGGTACATTTTTCGTCATTACAGCCGCCCCCACACTCAAAAGCCGACCCCACCTGTTGTCAGCTAAGATATGTTTTATCTCCTGTACGTAACAATACAAATTAGTAATGCGCTCAGTACAATACTGAGGGTCCTGGTTCAATCCAGCTCATCAAAAGTAGACGAAGAAAAATTGTTAAAAAGGGGGCCTCACAAAATAAAGTGGCCGAAATCCGTAGAGTTTTTCATATCCAGGGGTATTTTTTGGGGGTGGGGGCCTCTCCCAGGGGCTTGCCCTCCCCCTTTCTGAAGGTCTGGCTGCGCCCCTGGTTGTTGCAGCAGTTGGCCGCCAGGGACCGCTAGTGAGCCAGGGTGTTATGACCTCGCAAGCAAATGGTACCAGTTAAATACTTGACGCTAAATATTTATTTATTTATAAATCAATAAATCAATCAATATTTAGTGGTACCATTTGCTTGCGACGTCATAACACCCTGGCTCACTAGCGGTCCCTGGCGGCCAACTACTGCAACAACTCCAGCTGATAGTGCTAGCAAATCTAGGCACCGGGTGGTTCGCTCTCTTTTCTGCACAATAGATGTCGACAAAAAAATGTGCCATACATTTGGCAGGACAAAGGAATTCCCTGTTATTAAAAAAAATGACGTCACCAACCCAACTTGCCGCTTAAAACTAAAAGTTGAATATCTTCCAAGATAATTTGTTTTTAAAGTTCACGAACATGTTCAGCTGACCTCGCCTGACATGTAGACATACAATTAAGTGTGATTCGACAACTTTCTAAAAGGTGGGACAGTCCCTTCAAACCTTTTTATCTTTGCATCTCAGCGGAGTGCAAAGATACAAAATATTCCTGCATTGCGGACCCAATGGAAAATCAACCTCTACTAGAAAGATATCTTGCATTATTTCCATCAACACTGAATGATGATGACGCATATTGCCGTCAGTTTCGGCCCGATGCTGCTGCCGCTGACGGGCGCCTGGGGCCGTCTCGGACTGAACGAGCGCACATTCTCCTGCACAATCCTGGCCAAGGACGGCTCGTCGCCCAAGAAGGCGCTGTTCGTGGTCGGTATCCTAACTCCGTGCGCCATCATCGCCACGTGTTACCTGTCGATCTACATCAGTGCCACACGGCAGCGTATCACTACCGGAAGGAGCAGGTACGCACGCGAGGAGGGACGCGACGGTGCCGAGGCGTACCGTGGCAGACATGTTTCATCAAAGTGCAGTCTAGATCGTTGCAATTGAAGTAAATGAGACGAGTTGCGACGGTGCATTGTTATGTTTGTTCATAATCACATGAACATAATCCACAACGATTGGAACGTATTAGTAATACTGCATTGCATTTCTAATCTACACGATTAGTTATTGGACGGTCAAGACTTTGACTAAAAAAGTATCTGAGTGAGGGATATGTTCTGATATGTATGCTTCGCATAACCATTAAATTAGCCCGGCTTGTTAGATATTACCGATAGGCGATATAGTATTTCTACAACATAAATCTTCGTCTGAACTGGAACTTAAATGAAAATAAGCAGACCAAATGATGACTGCCTGCATACATATTCTGATTGTTTAGCACCTTCTCCACGTCTTTGTCTCGCAGCATGCCGAACTCGTACTCGGTGCAGAGCATCAACCGAAAGTCGTCCGGACGTCAGGAGGACAACAGGCTCACCATGATGATGCTCACCGTGTTCCTGGCCTTCATCGTCTGCTTCGTCCCTCTCATGCTGGTCAACGTGTTGGACGGCGACGATGTGAGTCGTTAACATTCATGCAAAGGAGTTATGCTAGAACTCGATGGTTACACAACAAATACCAAAACGACTTAAAGGAAATAGTTCACCTTCAACATGGGGTTTTTAACTGAAATAGTTTTGTAGCCCGTGTTGAGAAATCCCTATCTGCAACTGTTTGTGTCTGAAAAGACTCCCCAGCCGAAGATATTTGACTTTGTGGCGAAGAAATGCGGCGCATATATGATATACCGTACCATCTGAAAGTGCCAGCACTGCACGGAGCATGCGCAGACCAATAACGCACACCATAAACTTAATAATTTACGACCTTTTGTCCTGAATTGGCGCGATGTAGGACCATTTTTGAAAAGAAAAAAAGAAACTGTATTAAAAAATATAATAAAATCATGTTCTGATAAATTTTCCGAAGGTGAACTATTTCCTTTAAAGGAATAGTTCACCTTCGGAAGATTTTCAGAACACGATTTTATTATATTTCTTTTTAATACAGTTTCTTTTTTTCTTTTTCTGAAATGGTCCTACATCGCGCCAATTCAGGACAGAAGGTCGTACATTATTAATGTTATGGTGTGTGTTATTGGTCTGCGCATGCTCCATGCAGTGCTGGCACTCAGACGGTACGGTATATCATATATGCGCCGCATTCCTTCGCCAAAAAGTCAAATATCCTCGGCTGGAGAGTCTTTTCAGCCAATAAAAGTTGCAGATAAGGATTTCTCAACACGGGCTACAAAACTGCTATTTCAGTTCAAAACCCCATGTTAAAGGTGAACTATTTCCTTTAAGGCGAAAAATGTCCATACGAGATGGCCAACAACAGGCGTGGCGATGCATTGACGCAAAGGTCCATTGGGTATCGAAAAATTGCACATTGGATTTTAAAGATGCTATACATATTGCACTATGTCACATAATGCATTTTATCATGCAACTGAGAGACCGTTTCCTATTCAGTACGTGTTACACAGATTTTACCAATAAATGCATGTGTTTATGGATCATAATGCTGAAGCCAATGGGAAAAAAACACCGGAAGTGACAATGGACTATACAGGATCAAATACAATTTTTGTGATTGGATCATACCATATTTAGTCATGAATTATTTGATTATTGGATCGGGCGAGCAGTTGCATGATAAAATATTTAATGGACTCGCGCCTGAAAGATGTATTATTGAACTCGCATTCGGCTCCTCCAATAACAAATATTTGTCAGGCGCTCGTCCATTAAAGCATATTCTACTGTAGTTATAGTAAATATATGCCATAAACCATGATATGTTTTGCCCGCGGGCCCTACCGACCTTACCGACCGACCTCTGTTCTTCTAGAGGACCCGTCGTGACTTGGCCTTGTTCCTGACGTATCTACCCTGCAGGTGGGGGTACCCGCCCTGCATGTGGCGGCCTCCATCCTCGCCTGGATGTCGGCCGTCATCAACCCCTTCATCTACGCCGGCTCCAGCCGCTACTACCGCGCCATCTACCGGCAGCTGATGTGCGGCGACCGTGGCGCCCGCTCTGTCTCCGACGGTGGCGCCCTCTCTGACGGTGGCGCCACCGCCGACTGCGCGGAGCTCCAATGGGAGGCAGCACAGGCGCGATTGACGCACGAGGCGGCGTGACGCTGCGTCAACTGACGCACGAGGCGGCATGACGCTGCGTCAACTGACGCACGAGGCGGCGCGACGAGGCGTCGACCGTTCCGTAGAACACAGACGGTGTACAGACTACAGTGACGGACGGTGGCGTGGTGAATGGAGAAAGTAGAAAGGATCTGAGAGTTATGGTATTTTTATCTTTGTATGATAGCGGTGGTACCTATCATGGATACCTTTGAATCCTCCCGACTGCAGGTCCTCCATCCTCTGTCACGCCCACGATAACCCGGGTCTGGACTCTGGTGGTCGCTGGCCACCGGGCATGTGGTGGCCCCCGAGCCACCCCCGGGAGTGGTGTCCGCCTTCGTGGCTTGGGCCCTCCTCGCAGCTTCGCCCTGCGGAAAAGGGCCCTGTAAGTCCATGGACGGTTGCCCGGTCGGCGTTCCATTTAGACCCACTTAACCCATTCTCCTTCATCCCATGGCTGCGCAATGGTCCGAGCGGATCGAAGCAGCCTTATCATAACCAAACCAAACTAAAGTGGTACCTATAGTGTTATGTCAACCATGACATTTGTATTGTCTCTCTGGCTATTCTGTTATGGTGATTGATATATATATATATATATATATATATATATATATATATATATATATATATATATATATATATATATATATATATATATATATATATATATATATATATATATATATATATATATATATATATATATATATATATATATATATAAACTTTTAGGGACACTGCCTATGTATATCGGATGATATCGCAAAAACCGGCTTAAACAAGTCCTAAGAACTACTTATGATTTTGAATCGTCCTCAAAGGCTTACACAACCACAAGCAGCGCAAATACAAAAGAAAAACAATAATTCATTTCATTGTTCATAAGAATCTAAAAACTGTTTACGATTTCTACGCACCACTACATATATGGATTATGGAAGCGTTTGTTCCAGTTAACTGCATCTGACCAACCGTCAGCTGACGCTATTGCAACAATTGGATGAGGCGGCTAAGCACTTATGCATTGTGGTTCCTGTTAACTACATGAAACGAATCTGGCGCATCTGGCGCACTGGAGTTGTTGCCACAAAAAAAAACTCGGTCGGAATCAAAACCCCTTCAGAATTAATCTTATCCCTTCGGAATTAATCTCTACTTTTATCCAATAAAATCTGGCATAACAAGACATGAAATGTTTTCTGACATTACAAATTTAAAGATTTAAATTTAAATATAAAAAAAATAAAAAACTTTTTTTTTCTCCGAAGTCGTCCAGCAGGACGGGTCATTTTACCATCCCTGTCTGTGAGGGCACAATTTTGTAATTGCCGAAATGAACAGAGAAGTCGATGGTGACGTTTTGACGGTGAGATCTCAGGAGGATCATATCCGTTTTGGCCGGATTAATTTTTAGACGGTTCTGTGTGAACCACTTCATAGCTATGACTAGAGAACTTTCAACACGAGTTTTTAGAGCATGGGTGTTTGATAGAAAGTCAGCGTCAAGGAACTGGGCGTCGTCACTCGTGGAGGTGGATGCCATAAAATCCATGCACATGCCTAATGGAGGATCCGAATACATTATCTGTATCTGTATCAGTAATGTGCTCCTCTTCTCACAAGATAATGTGGCGGTATCGTATCGAGGCTACCGAAGAGCAGCTCAAACAGTAAAGCGTGAGAAAAGCAGCAGCCGTCAGCTCAGATATACACACATAGAGCGGCGGAGTATGCCGCCTGACAAAATATAATGGTGACTCGCATTACACAACGCAGCATACTGGCTCAGGCTACTCGGATATTAAAGTATTCTAGGGATTAAGAATTGGTTTTCAGCACAACCTCATAGCGATGGGTAAACCAAAACATTTTCCCAACGTTTACAACGAGGTGCCTACGCAGCCTACGAGGACATAGGCTGCAAAGCTAAGGAAATGAAGAGATGTATACAAATGCATTTTACGGATTAACTCCAGCGACTTGAGCTAATAACATTACATTCGCTTCACTTTGTTGTATGTACTCAATCCTACTTCAAATATATTAACCCGCGCCCCGCTGGGGTCTCCAGCCGAACGCGCCCCGCTGGGGGGGGGGGGGTAAATTTTACCCCCATAGTATCTTCCGAACCAAAGACCGCAGCGAGACGCGCAAGGCGGCGATCGCAAGCTCTCAAGGAGGCGAATCTAATACATACCCTAAATTATTAAAATAAGGTCACACGTCAGGTCACAGGTCACGGTCAGGTCAAAGGTCAAAATCGAGGTATTTGAGTTGATGGCCATACTTTCCATTCAAAGCCCTATATTGCGACTATTACCACACAAAGTCCTCTCAAACGTATAATGCATCTCCCGCATAACGAAAGTGAAATTGTAAGCAAAGGTCAAGGTCAGGTCACAAAAGGTCACTATTGGCAAGGGTTCTACCAAATTCATGCCACACATGTTTTATGGGACACGTAGTACAATTATCGAATTTACAAATAATTAAATAGTAGTAGCATTGTTTACAAGCTGACCCAATTTCATGGGCCTTAGGTGAAGTTCAGGTCAAGGTCAAGTCACAAGGGCAAAATTTGAAATTGATTAATATAAATAAAAACGGCATGTTTCTAGACCACTTTTGTCACAGAAATACAGTGGTGGCATGTATTTGTCAGTATCTGGTCACTAAAAGCAAACAACGCAACTTAAAACGTCATGAGCTACTCATACTTAGGGAGCCATAAGTCAGTCAAAAATACAGATATTGCTTTGAAATTTGCTTTGGTTATCGTCCATACCTGATTCTCCAATATATATATTCCGTCTTTTAACATCCTCAAATATTTTATTTTGTGGGATTTTTTTCTCCCAAAAAAAAAAGGTTTTGTTTTGGGGGTCAAAACCCAATATTTCGAACATCCGAGATCGCCATTTTGAAGAGAATACCATTTCCTTCCTTTTGACTTTTGTATTTGCAATTTGCAACAAAACTAAAAAATGGCATGATATGACGTTATTAAAACGTCATTATCTCCCAAAGTAATACTCGATTTCTTTGAAAGTTGGTGAAAATTGATGCCGCATAAGGCAATGAAAGTTTGACGTCGATATCTACCATAGTTTTCAAGTTATTAAGAAAACCCGGGAGAGGGTAAATTTTACCTCCCCCCCCCCCCCCCCCCCCAGCGGGGCGCGGGTTAAAGAGTGTGCCAGTGCCTACTGTCTTGGAATGTAAAAATATTTGTCATACGGTAAGTACTTATTGGTGTGATTGCTGGATATTATGAAATTCACATCTGGAGCCCCTTTAGTTGAATTTTCACCTATATTGTCTTTTGCTTATTTTTTGTTTCGATAACTATAAAACGATCGCCACTATAATGATGTTATGTAAAAACGGCGCACATAAGACAATACAATTACGGTCACATCATGCAGGATAGAGAGGCAAGTTTTATACAGCATGTTCTTGCCACTGAACTTTATTATGAGCAAGTTTCGTAGCTCTAAATTGATATCTTCGTCGAAAAATGGCCATCGGCCATCATCGAAACGGCCATCATCGAAAAGCATGATGGCCGTCTAGGTTCTGTTCGGCTGCTGCTATCAGCGCGCACGAGCTGTTTTGTCGAATTGCTATTGGCCGGCGCTAACAATATGCTAGCAGTTTAATTGATAATTGCAGTGTTTCTAGTAGCGGAAGCCCTCTGGAGTCTACCTGAAAACTTTTTTTTCTCCCAGCAAGTTCCTGGAGTCTTCGGAATATCTCAGCAACTAGGGTGAATCTGGAGGAATGAAGTCGTGAGTCAATTCAGAAAATTATGTTCTATAGACCAGTGTCAATAACCCCAAATAAGCGATGTGAGTAGGGACACTCCCTTTAAGTTGTTAGTTGAATTTGTATTTGGAGTTTGATTTTTTTAATGGAGCAATCATCGGTAGAAAGATATCGTTTCTGTGTTCGGCGGCACAGTATCATCAAAAATAGAGGCTCTACATATATCATGGATCACTGACTGGCCTGAGCCATTCAGTTCATAGATGGCGTTAGTGACCATGGTCTGGATCAGACCGTGTCGGCCCCGACACGGGGGGGGGGGGGGGGGCGCTATCTTAGATCTGGTGCTGTCCTGCGGTGGTGCGGCGCTCTCTGCCGTTCGTGAAGGTACCTTCGATTCCGACCACCGTGAAATTGTCACCTGTTCACCGTGCGTTCCCCGCTGTTTGCCAAGGTGTCCAGAACGACAGCATTCAACTATAAATCCGCTGATTTCGACGGACTACGTGGTGCGCTGAATGTCTGCCATGGAATATTATGCTAGCAATGTATAGCGACTACCACTGCGCGTGGCGCGTGCCGCGTGAGGCGTGTTGGAAGGTGTTTCCTCGCAATAACTCCGCAACGGCTGAGCCGATTGTGTTCAAATTTGGTGTGTGGTTAGGGATCCCTCAGCCGCCACTTTCCCACAAGTTATTGGCGTTCCTCAATGTAGTTCGACGTGCACATTCACATTCGCGTGACACATTCACGGTACCCGCGGTACTCACCGATCATAATGAAATTTGGCAGACTAACAGAGCTATTCCTCCTCTCTCAGGAAATATATGTGTGTATTTGTGACATTCAAAATCATAGGAGATATCGGCAGTTACAGTTCAAGGTCATCTGGGTTTTCTGAGGTCATGAAAATGGCGGACCCCGTCGATTTCGATGACAATTTGTGCAATCACAGTACAAAATAGGCTGAATTCAAAAATAATATCCTCCAGTTATGACATTAAAAATGGCGTCCAAAAATGACATTAATAGTTCAAGGTCAAATCGGCGGACCCCGTTGATGTTTACCAAATTTGGCAGACAACTAGAGCTCTTCTTCCTCTTTCAGAAAATATATGTGTCTATCTGTGACGTTCAAAAATAGAAGAGATATGGGTGATCAAATCTTGCGGTCATTGCGGACAAAAACGGTCATTAAGATGGCGGTCCCCTCGGATTGCGTTGAGAATCAGCACAAACATTGACCTTAGGCAGCTCCACAATGTCACCAAATGGATATTCGTGACATTTTCAAATAAAGCCTCCAGAGGCATCCACACTTTGAAAATGGCACCTCTCCACGTGTTAACATGTGATCATTCACTATTCAGAGCCATAGAAACTATAGCAGGACTCCACCGATAAATTCAGAACTTGTCATATATACGCAGGAGGCATGTATACAGATTTTGATAAAGTGATTAGTTATGACATTCAAAGCCAGTCACACCACATGACCTGGAAATATGTAAAAAATGTGAAATCGATAGAAAATTGCGCAAATCCTCTCTCAGCGGTGATTAACGCGATTGCACAGCGCAAAACAGTGCATGTTACACAAACGTGCGTCCGTGTATTCCAATGATGGGTCTTTTTGCC
This sequence comes from Chirona hameri, assembly GCA_036785665.1. Classification (NCBI taxonomy): domain Eukaryota; kingdom Metazoa; phylum Arthropoda; class Thecostraca; order Balanomorpha; family Balanidae; genus Chirona; species Chirona hameri. The sequence goes on from JAXIVJ010009278.1 coordinate 47,552, forward strand.
TATAAATATTTATTAGATTGCCTACAAAGGCAAACATGCATATTCGCGAATGTCCATTTTGATATTCGGCACATTCCCGGTTCCCTCGGATTGCGTCGAACATTGGCACAAACATTGACCCTAGGCAGCTCCACAATGTAACCAAATGGCTATTCGTGACATTTTCAAATAAAGCCTCCAGGGGCGTCCACACATTGAAAATGGCACCTCTCGACGTGTTAACATGTGATCATTCAGAGCCAAAGAAACTATAGCAGGACTCTATTGATCAATTCAAACATTTGGATATCTACGTAGGAGGCATGTATACAGATTTTGAGAAAGTGATTAGTTGTGACATTCAAAGCCAGTCACACTACATGACCCGGAAATATGTTCAAAATGTGAAATCGATAGAAAATTGCGAAAATCCTCTCTCAGCGGTGATTAACGCGATTGCACAGGGAAAAATTGTGCATGTTGCACAAACGTGCGTCCGTGTATTCCAATGACGGGTCTTTTGGCCTATAAATATTTACTAGCTCGCCTACAAAGGCAAAAATGCATATTCCCGAATGTCCAATTTGATATTCGGCACATTCGCGGTCCCCTCGGATTGCGTCGAAAATCGGCACAAACATTGACCTTAGGCAGCTCCACAATGTCACCAAATGGCTATTCGTGACATTTTCAAATAAAGCTTCCAGGGGCGTCCACACTTCGAAAATGGCACCTCTCCACGTGTTAATATGTGATCGGTCAGAGACATAGAAACTATAGCAGGACTCCACCGATCAATTCAGAACTTGGCATATATACGTAGGAGGCATGTATGCAGATTTTGAGAAAGTGATTAGTTGTGACATTTAAAGCCAGTCACACCACATGACCTTGAAATATGTTCAAAATGTGAAATCGATAGAAAATTGCGAAAATCCTCTCAGCGGTGATTAACGCGATTGCACAGCGCAAAATTATGCATGTTACACAAACGTGCGTCCGTGTATTCCTATCACAGATTGTTTGGCCTATACATATTTATTAGATCGCCTACAAAGGCAAAAATGCATATTCGCGAATGTCCATTTTGATATTCGGCACATTCGCGGTCCCCTCGGATTGCGTCGAGAATCGGGGAAAACATTCACCTTAGGCAGCTCCACAATGTCACCAAATGGGTATTCGTGACATTTTCAAATAAAGCCTCCAGGGGCGTCCAAACTTTGAAAATGGCACCTCCCCACGTGTTAACATGTGATCATTCAGAGCCATATAAACTATAGCAGGACTCCACCGATCAATTCAGAACTTGGCTTTACCCGACACCCACGGTGAATGCCCCGCTCCACCCGACTCCCACGGTGAGTGCCCCGCTCCATCCGACACCCACAGTGAGTACCTCTCTCCATCCGACACCCAAGGTGAGTGTCCCGCTCCATCCGACACCCACGGTGAGTGCCCCGCTCCACCTAACACCCACGGTGAGTGCCCCGCCCCACCCGACTCCCACGGTGAGTGCCCCGCTCCACCCGACACCCACGGTGAGTGCCCCGCTCCACCCGACACCCACGGTGAGTGCCCCGCTCCATCCGACACCCACGGTGAGTGCCCCGCTCCATCCGACACCCACGGTGAGTGCCCCGCTCCATCCGACACCCACGGTGAGTGCCCTGCTCCACCCACGGTGAATGCCCTGCTCCACCCGACACCCACGGTGAGTGCCCCGCTCCACCCGACACCCACGGTGAGTGCCATGCTCCACCCGACACCCACGGTGAGTGCCATGCTCCATCCGACACACACGGTGAGTGCCCCGCTCCATCCGACACCCACAGTGAGTGCCCGCTCTATCCGACACCCACGGTGCGTGCCCCACTCCATCCGACACCCACGGTGAGTGTCCCGCTCCATCCGACACCCACGGTGAGTGCCCCGCTCCATCCGACACCCACGGTGAATGCCTCGCTCCATCCGACACCCACGGTGAATGCTCCACTCCACCTGACACCCACGGTGAGTGCCCCGCTCCACCCGACACCCACGGCGAGTGCCCCGCTCCACCAGACACCCACGGTGAATGCTCCGCTCCACCTGACACTCACGGTGAGTGCCCCGCCCCACCCGACACTCGGGATATATATATATATATATATATATATATATATATATATATATATATATATATATATATATATATATATATATATATATATATATATGTATATATCAGGAACAGCTGAGCCGATTGCGTTCAAATTGTGTGCGTGGTTAGGGACCTCTCAGCCACCACTTTCCCACAAGTCAGGGGTGGGATGCTTCTGCACGTGCGCACGTGCGCACCCTTTTTGTATCTCAGAAACTACTTGCCAGATGGAGTTCAAATTCACCATACATTTTCTTCGCGCTCGCTCGTTCATCGCCAACTTCGCCGTCTTACTGGTATTAAATTGTTAATTATCTCCTTTCTCGAACCCGTCAAAAGGGAGTACGTCCTGAGCGCTGCATGCTTCATCGTATAAATTAATGCTATATAAAAAAATAATGCTCGGGGGCCGGGAGGCCATGGCCACCCCACTTTTCGGCTATTTTTCGCTAAAAATATTTGGATAAATTATCCAGATATACCCATTATTTTAAGCAATAGGTGTATTTCGATAACATAAACACGCATTTTCAGAATAGATCGCGAAAGTGGCGCAAAAATCGAAAATAGCGCATGTTGTTATGATATTGTGTGCTTCGGGGGAGCAATCTGGCACAGTGGTAAGACATTTGCTTTCTGTGCCGGGGACCGGGGTTCAAATCCCTCGGCGGGCCTCTGAAAATTCGTCCCTGCCCTCATATCCCTCGGAACAGGGTGAGAGTTCCAGTTAGCGCTTTGGTCGCAGGAGGATATGGTGCTTGATCCACTACATTGTGTGCTTCGAAAGAAGAATAGAAGTAAACTGTAAAAAGCTAGGAACTTGGTTAAAATAATTATTTGTAAAATTAGTCAATACAAATGTAATGATTATCTCATCATTGCTTCACAAGTAGGTCAATATTGTCAGTGGCGAAGGGTTCGCTCGCTGGTCCAGTAACGCTGCTTTGATCACATGCTTACATATGAAGCTTCTCGACTCAGCGCTACGTTTTTGACACAACGCTCAGACAGGACAAAACATCTAATATATTCAGCAGGAGAGTCAACAACCAGAGTATGCAGTAAGTGATTTATCGACATAGCCTTCAAACTGCAATCTCAGCGCTAAAAATCCCATTATGAAAGTGACTGGTTTCCTTTAACTCGCGCCGTGCCGGTGCTCGGCGCCACATTCACCGTGCCGGGGGTGTTTAGACCCCCTCCGACTCAAAAACTAAAAGGGATAGAAAGACGCCGAAAAGAGCGTTCGAAAGCTCTTGACAAGCACATTCGAAAGTACTGAGGTATTTTTTTCTTCCTAGAGCCAATATTGAGGTCACCAGAGGCCATCAAAGGTTAAATTTTCCAGTTTAAGGACTTCGCTCCAGAAACCCCAAGAAATCACAGGAACGATGATAGCTAGGAACAAACGGAAAAAGCAATGGATAGCTCTTGGAAAATTCCATCTGCGAGGTGTCCTCAGATTTTTACTTAGGTCAATAGTTGCTCCAGAGCTAGTCAAATGTCAAAACACTTTTTTTTTACAAAACAGTTTTCACTAATAGCTTTTTACCTAATAACGACAAGGAAATAATTTTGACGCCATCGTGTTTGTCTAGTCAAGGCGTTTCTAATCATATTAGTGTTGACCAGGTTAGATCAACATAAAAAAAATGACCTCAGATCAAGGTCAAGTGGTGACCCAAGTAGGTCGTGTTGCATATGGGAAGACGGGCCTTGACGAGACAAACACATTGGTGTCGGTTTCACTTCTCTATCGTCATTATGTCGAGAGTTATTGACATACAACTGTTGATGACCTCGGATGACCTCGGCTGACCCTGTAGGGTTCACTGAACAAAAATGGCACCTAGGTCATCAATAATGGCATATAATAACATGAGCCAGAAGTAATTAAACTGATAGCTTGCGTATCCTTGGAATAGGAAGCATTTGAATATTTCCCCATTGACTTATAATGGGGAGGTCCCGAAATTGACCCGACCTTAGGTCGCTGACATAAAAAATCAAAGATAAAGGAATTGTATATATATATATATATATATATATATATATATATATATATATAT
>JAXIVJ010009279.1:0-51742 GCA_036785665.1 Chirona hameri
TCTCTCTTTCTCTCTTTCTCTCTTTTTATCTTTCTCTCTTTCTCTCTTTCTCTCTTTCTCTCTTTCTCTCTTTCTCTCTTTCTCTCTTTCTCTCTCTTTCTCTCTTTCTCTCTTTCTCTTCTCTCTTTCTCTCTTTCTCTCTTTATCTCTATATCTTTATATCTCTTTATCTCTTTATCTCTTTATCTCTTTATCTCTTTATCTCTTTATCTCTTGCTCTCTTGCTCTCTTTCTCTTGTTCTCTCTCCCTGACTGTCTCTTTCAACTATTTGAGTAAACAAATGCATACTGATGCAAAAACAAATCTGCATTTGTTTTATAATTACGTTACATCACTCTAAATGTAAGATATTCAGAACTTTGCACCTCTATACACAATTTGCACCTCTATACACAATTTGCCCCTCCATCACCACTCAAGCCCCAGAAACCCAGTCAAACCGCTTCTCCGCCGAGCCAGCGCTCTGCGTATCGGTGACCTTTGACCCCTTACGATGCCGGTTGGTAAGGCGGACATATGACAACTATTGGCTGACGCGGAGTCTGCGGCTACTACGTTCTTACTATAATGAATAGCCTCTACTCGAGGATCCGCTAAATGCGAGCTACTACGCACGATGCTGTGCCGGCGTGGGCTTACAACTCTCCGATCATAGGCGGTCTCAGGGTCGAGATGCCTCAGTGCACTCAAGTGGGGAGAGAATCAGGTTTTTCGAATATTGTGATTTTATTTGAAGTCGTAGAATAGTGAAAAGTGATAGAAAGCTGCCTATTTGTACGACAGAGATGTGCCGCTTATTTTTTTCAGGAATACCTATTGTTGTTATGAAACGCTGCTAGGTTTTACCCATCTACAGTAGTACCTACCATTACTTTTGCAGTGACCTGTACATCATTCGAAGCACCTTGACGAGACAAACACAATGGAGTAAACAGTTTTTCGCTTTCTTTATTAGGTTAAAAGTTATTTGCAAAACACGGTTTTGCAAAAAAGCAGCATTTTCCCCTTTTTTGACCTCTGGAGTCTCAAATATTGACTTCAGATCAAATTAGATGACCTGTTGTCGATTTAACATTGCAATGGCTGGCGATCTCCTTTTTTCCCCGTTTGTTTCTAGCTAGCATAGTTCCCGAGATATATGGGAATTTCTGGAGCGAAGTCCTAAAACAGGAAAAACTGAACAATTTGACATTTGAAGACCTCTGGTGACCTCAATTTTGACCTGACCTAAACAAATACTTAAATACTTTCTATGTAACTTGTATCAAGCTACCGAACGCCGTTTTCTGCTTGTCGCTACGTAGCGCATTTTTCGAGATCTCACGTGGGGGGAGGGATCACCCCCCCAGTTCGTGTTCGGTGCAAACCACCTGCGGTGCGCGGGTTGACTTTCGTGTAGCGTCCAGGCCGTTGCCCACGTATGGTTTCTCTGTTAATGCCTGTTCGATTGCACGGAAATTATATACTTATTGTGTGGTAACATTTTATTTTCTGCGAGGTCTACGCAATGTCGTCTTTATTGTTTATAATTGAAAGGGAAATATTCACCTTTTATTTATTTTTCTGCATTATGTTATGCAACATGTATGGTATCAAATTGATCGCGTCTCAATTTAAAAGTGAAATATCAACTTTTCCTATTTCGAAAATTAAATTTTGGGAAATTAAAAAAAAAACAGTACATTCGGAGTTCATGATCGGTGTTTTCTCTCCACTATTGGTAGCGCAACATATCTGGCGCTTTTGTTTCAATCTGTTTAACGTTGAATACCTCTCGTTGAATTACCTCTCATATGCACTAAATACGTCGTCGTAGGGGGCCAAGTTTCAGCCGAATGCATGACGGTTTTCTGAAATGTTTATTGAATGATTATAAGAAAACAGTTCAGATAAATGTTTCATGTTTGCATTGTAATGTATTGAATACCTGTATGTTGAAAATGCATGGGGAAAACATCAAATTTATTTTCAAAAAATGAGTCGAGAACACTTAATAGCCCGCCGTCCGGGGCCAAACTAAACTGTCGATTTCAATGCACTTTTTCAAATGCTTGCGGATTATTGATAAAAGTTTGGTACAACATCGCACAAGATAGAGTACAGGAAACATATTACATACCTTCATGACAAATAGCAATGCGTAGGCAGGCTAATTTGAGCTCGGACAGTGAATTCGTTACCGAGTACTTGCTGAGTACCGACCGTTATAAGCGTGAAACGCTTATCAACTTTAACTTGAAATATATTTCGGTAAAGTTGTTTATATACAAAATGTGATCAATTTACAATATACTTTGGTCTCGTCTGTCGATTTCAAGTAATAACTCCATTTTTGTAGGAAAAGGTGATTATTTCCCTTCAACGTCAAATTCAGCTGCGGAATAAAATCACCGCAACCGTAACCTCGAGCAACCGTAACCGTCCGTAACCGTGAGCTTGAGCGGAAAACGCAACCGTAACCGCCCGTAACCGCGGTTAACCGCGGTTAACCGCCCGACTGTATACATACACCTCTAGGACTCAGAGATGTCCATTTGCAGCAGTTAGTGTCAGGCGCGGATCCAGGGGGGGGGGGGCGCCCTAGCAGTTAGTATCAGGCGCGGATCCAGGGGGCAGCAGTTAGTATCAGGCGCGGATCCAGGGGAGGGGGGGGGGGGGGGCGCCCCAGCAGTTAGTGTCAGGCGCGGATTCAGGGGGGCAGCAGTTAGTATCAGGCGCGGGTCCAGGGGGGGGGGGCGCCCCAGCAGTTAGTATCAGGCGCGGATCCAGGGGGGGGGGGGGGGCCAGCAGTTAGTATCAGGCGCGGATCCAGGGGAGGGGGCGCCCCAGCAGTTAGTATCAGGCGCGGATCCAGGGAGGGGGGGGGGGGGCGCACCAGCAGTTAGTATCAGGCACGGATCCAGGGGGTGGCGCTAGGGCGCCCCCTCCCCTGAGCGCGGGTCGCTCCCATGCCGCGCCATACACACGCGCCCGTAACTTTTGTATGACCCCCCTGACCGAAATTCTGGATCCGCGCCTGAGTATAGCAGCGACTGTGCTGTGTAGATCTGGGTAACAGCTACCCAGATCATAATGAATGACTAGAATAATGATTCGAATCTGTAGGTTTTATCTGTGGTGGACCCCTTACATATACGTCCCCCGTCTCGCGAAAGAATTTCGCCACAAACTCGCGTTTTTGGTATGTTGATGCCTCCGGATCCCGCATGCGCCGCCCTTGGCTTCCAGGTACGCACAGACGGCAGGCCTCGGGTAGTAGTATGCGGTACCCGCGCCATTTAAGGCGATGGTGAGCCGGGCGTTCACCGTAGAGGCTTTTTGGTCACCGAGAGGGGACGGGATAATACGGATGCCCGTAATTTCATATTTACAGCTGGGTGGGCAAATGCTCGCCACTGGGTGGGATTTCGGAGCACTGGGTGGGCATTTGCCCACCCAGTTACTTACTTACGGGAGGCCCTGGGCAGGGGGCAGGGCATAACTCCCCCCAAAAAAACACAGAAAACTCATCGGATTTCGCTTTCTAATTAATGCATTGCTCGACGTTTGAAAACAAACTTTCCGTAATAAAAATGTATTATATATCCTTCTATGTACATCAGAAAATGTGCAAATATGCGCCGATCAAAAACAAAACGGTTTGAAACGGTTTAGTGGGAGTTGGGGGGGGGGGGGAATTGCCCCTAATGCCCCACCCTGGGGCATTAGGGGCATATATCATTCGTCATGAAACGAATTATGTCCATATTCATATTTTGTCCATTTTACCATAATATTCCGCACTCCGTCCGATTTGTCACCTGACCCCATCTTAAACTGCAAAGTGTTGTCTGTTCCGTCACATTCACCACCTGATTCCTGATAAATCATGCATTTTTGGCTGTGTGTTCCGTATAGGAGACTCCTCTGTCCTGTCCACTCCTGGCCCGTCCAGCGGCGGCGGCGGTTCAAACCCAAAACAGGCCGTGCAGCCAGCCCTCGGTTCGTCTGCCGACATCTCCGTGTGCGAGGGGACCGACTCCTCCCGTCACGAACGTGCACCGCCACGAGGAGCGCGGACAGGTAAGATAAACTTGTTCATGGCATGGGATTCATACCTATCAGCAAGCTCGATCTGCTCACAAGTCACAAGAATCCATAATATTATATCGCATATGCTTGCTGCAATTACATATATCGTCCAGCAGTCGTTATTATACTCCGGTATATTTCGTCCATTTTATCATAATATTCCGCATTCCGTCCGATTTGTCACCGGTCCCCATCTTAAAGGGACTATCCCCCTTAACATTATATTTGAGTTGAGATAGCCATTTTGATGTCTTGGCATTGAAATTAAGTATGGTAGCAGTTAAAACAACCACCCACAATGATCTAATCAAAAAGATATTCGAGTTTTATTTTGACATCTGTAAAAAATAAGGCCCATGTGTATTTGAATAGGGCCTCTAAACCGACAGCGTCGTCTCTCTTTACCCAACTGGTAATGATAGTCGACTTGTTTTAAGGTGAACCTTGGAGATATGTGCTACGTTTCAATGGTTTGGTAGTTGGTTTGTTTTGTATTCAAGGCGTCAGAATTGTCTCGAAATAATTGCGCCCATACTTTAGCAGCGTAGAGGATTTATGTGTAACTCTCTAGAGTTCAATATGACGTCATCAACCCAAATATTAAAACTTAACTTTTTTATTAAATTGAGCACTGTTTGCGAGAAACAGATGTCATAAGCGTGTTCGGCAGCAATTACTTCATATTGTGCACCACAAGCGGCGTACAATGGACAACTTTTTGGAAGGTGGGACAGTCCCCTTAACACGCGCCCTGGAGGGGGGGGGGGGGGGCGAAATCCCCTCCCCCCCACACCGGTTTTTCGAGGATAGCGCAAAAACTTGTTTTGCACACCTGTTCGGCAATGAACTTCCCACATTACGTAACATTCTTGACCTCGGGTCATCTCAGGTCAGGTCACCAGACCAGGTCACGTGATGACCCCAACTCCAAAACGTTTGCAGTAGTACCACAGCCACAGTTTTAGGCCGATCGGTTTCAATATTGCAGGATTTGATAAGGTCATAGATACCAACAATTTGTTTATCTCGGATTTCTAATATCGGTGACCTAAGGTCAGGTCAATTTCGTGACCGCTAACACTGTTTTGTCAATAACTATCGACATAATGAAGATAGAGAAGAGAAGAGAAAATGGTACCAATGTGTTTGTCTCGTCAAGACACGTCTCCCAATATGCAACATGACCAACTTGGGTTACCACTTGACCTTGACCTGAGGTATAATTTCTCAGTTGACCTAACCTGGTCACCATGACTATGATTCGAAGTGCATTGACGAGACAAACACGATGGCGTAAAATATATTGCTTTATCTTTATTAGGTAAAAAGTTATTTGTGAAAACAGTTGCACAAAGATCACCTTGACATTTGATGACCTCTAGAGCCTAAACTATTGACCTGAGCTAAAATTTGAGGAATCTATCGCGATTGCATTTTTCAAGAGCTTTCTTTCAATTGCTTTTTTCCGTTTGCTGTTAGCTATCATAGTTCCCGAGATATTTGGGGGTGTTTGAAGCGAAGTCCTAAGACTTAGAAATCTGACTCTTGATGACCTCTGGTGACCTCAATATTGACTTGAGAAAAAAAAAACATGAACGAAATACTTTCGAAAGAACTTGTCTCGAGCTATCTAACGTCGTTTTCCGTTTTTCGCTACGTTACGTGGTTTTCGAGATCATAGGGGGGGGGGGGGGAATCCCCCCTGCAGGGCGTGTAATTATCAAAGGCCCTCCAGGGCGCGTGTTAACCGGCGCCGGGCCCGGGGGGGGGGGGGGTGTGGACGCCCCCTCAGGTCTTTCGACGATAGCGGAAAAACACACCTGTTCAGACATCAATTGCGCACATTTGGAAAAAATGGCCTCAGGTCATCAAACGTCAGGTCACCAGGTCAGGTCACGTGACCCAACCTCACACAAAGTTGGAAGTAGTGCCACAGTCACATTTTTTTCGATCAGCTTCAGCCTTTCTGGATGTTATAAGGAGGGCATTTCCTTAAACCTGTATATCTCGGAATTTGTGTATCGTTGACCTGAGGTCATGTCGTCTTCTTGACCTCGCCATTATAAGTCAACGGGGACAAAAATGAATTCCTTTTTATTCAGATGATATCCATCAAATCAGTCTAATTATTTCAGAATCATGTTTTCTTAGGCCATATTCGATGACCCTAATGCTGTTGTTGACGAGTGACTCCTGTAAAGGTCATTTGAGGTCACCAGAGGTCACCAACACATTTATGTTCCTAGCTTTTGATTGGGAAGTGATACAAACGCGTAAATGGTATCAATGTGTTTGTCTCATCAAGTCACAACGACTGGTATGCAACATAACTTATATTGATACTCTTGGGTAATCACGTGACCTTGACCTGAGGTCAAATGTTAGAATTGACCTTTCAGGGTCACCATGTATATGATGTGCCTCGGCTTGACGAGAGAAACACGATGGTGTCAGAATCATTGCTTTATCTTTGTTAGTTCAAAAGTTATTCGCGAAACAACAATGTTCGCCAAAATGGCAATTTTGGAAGTTTGAGGATCTCTGGAGCCCAAAATATTGAACTTAACGCAAATCTGATGACTTACCTATGAAAAAGTGTTTCAAGAGTGTTCTAGTTCTAGTACATTTTGCCGTTTCTTTCTAGCTATCATCGTTGCCGAGCTAACCTAGATTATCAGAAGCGATGCTCAAATTTCTATTTAAAAAAGGTGAAAATTTGACCTTAGGTGACTTCCGGTGACCCCAATTTTGACCTTAACGAGAAGTTGTGAAGTAGTTAAGAAATTATTTTTTACGAGCTTTCGAACGTTTTTCTCTCGTTTTGCTCTACGTTGCCCGTGAGCCGAGTTAGTGTGTGTGTGTGGGGGGGCGTCGAAACGCCCCCCCCCCCCGCCACGGCGAAGGTGGCGCCGAGCACCGGCCCGGCGCGGATTAAACAGTCAAGTGTTGTCCTCCGTCACATTCACCACCTGATTCCGAATAAATCATGAATGTTTGGCTATGTGTGTTCCGTATAAGAGACTCCTCTGTCCTGTCCACTCCTGGCCCGTCCAGCGGCGGCGGCGGTTCAAACCCAGAACAGGCCGTGCAGCCAGCCCTCGGTTCGTCTGCCGACATCTCCGTGTGCAAGGGGACCGACCCCTCCCGTCACGAGCGTGCACCGCCACGAGGAGCGCGGACAGGTAAGACAAACTGTGTTCATGGCATGAAGCCCATATTCTTTATACACATTCACATACATGAATTCTATCAATCCAGAGTTCATCCATCCATTAATTCATTATTAAATACAATTCAACTCATTATTCATATCATCAATCCAGCTAATAATAGGTAAAAAAATAAATATAAACATAAAGGCGCATTTATTGCTTAGAGAATGCATGTACCTATGTTTTGATTTTGACATGAGCAATTAATTCCAAAATGATCTTTGCTATAAAAAAAACGGGGATCGACAACAAACACAAATAGCCAATTCGCTCGGTAAATGCAAGCAGATCGCGAGGCAAGAGCTTCTGTGCTTGTATTTATTTGTTTCTGCATGCGAGACAATCGGCAAGCGGAAACGGGAATCGACGCACAGCGAAATATACTAGAGGCCGGCAATGCGATCGGGGCATTGACTTGGGGTCAAAATCGTACGATAATTCCGTAATTTGGCCCCAGCCGGCCAGACCGCCGCTGATTGGCCGTTGCGGTGACCTCGGACTGTGACATCACCACAAGTCGCCACTGGGCGGCGTGCCTCAGTGCTGTGCGGCACAGTATCCTGCTTTGCGGCACAGTATCCACGGCCGACGGCACCAGCTGACAGCGGAGGCCCGCTCCTTCAAAATGGTAATTTGGTTTTACCCCCTGGGGGGTTTATTTCGCCCCCCTCAGGATCGGCGGCCATTAATGGAATTTGGGCCGCTGTATCGCGCACGTGACCTGCGAGTGGCAAGTCTGTGTCACTAACTGTGTGACCTGAGGTGGCGAAGAAAAAAAAATGATGGTGCCCACGTTTTGGTACTTGGCACGTGCCATGTGCCATCTATTGACCCGCAAATGGTATCATCATCTGTGCCCCGGTTTGCCGCATCGACCGGTGCCACCCGCGTCGAAATCAGCCCGGCCGTTTAGGCTCCACGTGCCAATATGCTCCGTCGGACACACACACACACATACGCACGCACGCACGCAAGCACGCACGCACGCACGCACGCACGCACGCACGCACGCACGCACGCACGCACGCACGCACGCACGCACGCACGCACGCACGCACGCACGCACACACGCACACACGCACACACACACAGCCACATACACAGCCACACACACAGCCACACGCACAGCCACACACACAGCCACACACACAGCCACACACAGCCGCACACAGCCGCACACAGCCACACACAGCCACACACACGCACGCCCGCACGTCCACACGCCCACACGCCCACACGCCCACACGCCCACACGCCCACACGCCCACACACCCACACGCCCACACGCCCACACGCCCACACGCACACACGCCCACACGCACACACGCCCACACGCACACACGCCCACACGCACACACGCACACACGCACACACGCCCACACGCACACACGCACACACGCACACACGCACACACGCACACACGCACACACGCACACACGCCCACACGCACACACGCCCACACGCACACACGCCCACACGCCCACACGCACACACGCACACACGCCCACACGCACACACTCCACGTGGCTCCACGTGCCAATATGCTCCGTCGGACACACACACACACACACACACATACGCACGCACGCACGCAAGCACGCACGCACGCACGCACGCACGCACGCACGCACGCACGCACGCACGCACGCACGCACGCACGCACGCACGCACGCACGCACGCACGCACGCACGCACGCACGCACACACGCACACACGCCCACACGCACACACGCCCGAAGGGAATCGAAGGGAGATGCTGTGAAGGGCATGCTAAGCGAAGTGGTGCGCCTGTGTCGCCTCGTAATGGCTGTGCCGGTGTCGGCAGCGTCGGCGGAGCGATCGTTCTCCGCCCTGAGGCGGGTAAAAACCTATCTTCGCGCCACGATGAGCCAGCAGAGGCTGTCGCATATGATGCTGATCCATGTCCACCAGGCGCGTGCCTTCAGGCTCAAACCGGATGAATTTTGCGTGATTTCGTCAGAAGGCACCCCGAAAAAAGAGTATCTGTATTTGGGCCAGACTAGTGCGTCACCAGAGACACAGCGAGCCTGCAAACTTGTGCCCAAATGTCTATTTGTATCGAGGCATATCCCCATTTTCTACTTCCTCTCACGGTTCTGGCGTAGGGGTGTTAATTTTTGTAGAGGAAACAATCCATCTACGAGCCTTGTTTGTTACTAATCCTGTACCTCCACTGGCCCTACCCCAACCCCCTCACATCACTTCCCAATCAGTCGTGACGCTGCCTACAAGACAGAACCAAGTACCAACATGAGTGAATTCCGCAATCGGGCGCAACTTGAGTGAGATGTTGTTTTAGCCAGAGCAAAACAGGGCTGGGTTGCCTGAAGCTCTGATTTGCAGCAAAATAAGTGGTTGTTATTTTGTTTAAACTGCCGTCCAAAAATGAGTTGGCATCCTACCATGATCTCGCACGAGAGCTTCCGCATCGTCTACATGTATGACCAAATATATTGATCGCCGATAATACCGCCTCAGATGTGGCTCAGTTATCTTAATGACTCGAACCGACTCATCTTAATGCACTATTCGTTGGCCCGCTCAACTCAACGTACATGCCTACACTCGCAGTGGACAAGCTGGTTTATTGTGGTTCCTTGCTCTTCATTAGATGGCTTAAAACAAACTTACTTTTCTCAGTAAAAGTTGCTTAGATTTTCTCCTACATTATGATATGTGTCAAATTTTCCCGATTTCAGGCTCTTTGTGTGGTGGGGGTGAGGGATTTGCTCCTGGACCGCCCCCTGGATCAGCTAGTGGGCGCCCCTTGGGGGCCTGAAACAAAATGTTTGCTCCCCCACATCTGAAATTACGATACGCCGCCACTGCACATATGCAACATGACCTACCTGGGTCACCAAATGACCTTGACCTGAGGTCAAATTTTGAAGTTGACCTAGCCAGATCACCATCAATATGTGTCGAAGCGCCTTGACGAGACAAACACGATGGTGTTAAAACTATTGCTCTATGTTTAACCGATACCAATTTATTCACGAACAACTTTTGGGAAAAAATGGCCTCGTGATCTTTAGTGACCTCTGGAGCCGAAACTATTGACCTGAGCTAAAAGCTGAGGACACCAATTTTTCGCGATTACATTTATCAAGAGCTTTCGATTGCTTTTCCGTTTGTTCCTAGGTGACATAGTTCCCGAGATATGTGGGTGTGTTCGAAACGAAGTCCTATAACTGGCAAATCTGACTTTTGATGACCTTTGGTGACCTCAACATGGTCCTGAACACAAACAAAATACCTCAAGTAATTTCGAATGTCTTTGTCCAGAGTTTTCGAACGCTTTTACATTGATTTTCGAGTTAACATTCATGCGAAGTATCATATACCAGTAAGGCACCGTAGCTGGCGATAAACGAGCGAGCGCGAAGGAATTGTATGAGGTATTTCAACTCGATCGGGCAAGTAGTTTCCGAGATACAAAAAAGGGTGCGCACGTGCGCACGTGCAGAGGCACCCACCTTTGACTTGTGGGAAAGTGGGGGCTGAGAGGTCCCTAACCACACACCAAATTTGAACACAATCGGCTCAGCCGTTCCAGAGATATAGAATAGGGGTGTGCACGTGCGCACGTGCAGTCACCCCCACCTCTGAGTTGTGTGAAAGTGGCGGCTGCGGGATCCCTAACCACACACGAAATTTGCACATAATCTGCCCAGCCGTTGCAGAGTTATTGCGAGAGAATACTTTGCAACACCCCTCACGCGCCACGCACAGTGGTAGTTACCCACATGAGTCGGCACTAGTCTCAAACAGGGTAGGTTAGATGGGGCTGCTCAGCAAAGAAGTCCGCTTGTCAATCAGACGTGCGATTGCAGAGATATGAGCTTCTCAAAAGCGTCGCCACGGGCCGGGTCGGGCCGCTCATAATCAGATTTTTCCAACACACCACGGAAGGACGAGCTGCTGTAATGGATGGCAGGGCGACAATAGCCAGCATCTCCCGATTTGTCTCCAGTTATCCTTTGATAAACCTCGTCTCGTGGTGCTGCGGCATCCGGCCGACCCCGATTCGCTGGGTGATGCGGGGAGGGGGGGGGGGGGGGCAGATTCCTAATATCTGATTCTTTCCGTTCGACGCCTACAGGCCTAATGTTAAAACAAGAAAAGCTGGGGTGGGGGCACAAGTCCCCGTGACCCTTGTTGAAATGGGTCAACAATACATTGCCCATTGCTGTAGTTCTACATTATGACCAAAGCATATACTCGTATAATACAAATATTACTGGACGCGCCGCCACTGGCTCCCAGTGGAGTAAAGTTGTACGAGACGAATATTAGGTGACCGTGGCATTATTTTTTCCAAATATACTATAATACCATTGGACTGTGCCTCACTTATTTAATAATGTTTGAAAGTTGCCGCAGACTGGTTATTGATTCAACTTTTTTGGAACGATTCAATCATGATTCATTTTGGAATCTCACTGTTCGATTCACAAATAAAATTTTGAGAATTACTTCTTTCCGATTCAAAGAATCAAAACAAATATTTTAATTGATTCACGTTTGATTCAACATTTAAATATATGTGGTGAATTTATGTAAAATTAATACAAATGGAAACATACATATATATGATCATTAAAACATTGTTACAGCAATGCTATTTCAGTATAAATGAATGTAGCCACTGGGACTGCATGTATTTGCACAATTTACCAGTGTATTTGAATCATTAAATCTTTTGATTCAATCAGATTTGATTTGATGCGGGTTTTGATTCAATCACAATTCATGAATCAAAAGATCTGGTGGTGAATCAATTATTCTTTTATTCAAGGAATTGTGATTGATCGATTCCAATCGATTCAATCAGTGTCCAATCAATAACCAGTCTCAAAGTTGGAGATATAAATCATGTTGAGAGTCATTGTGACACATTTTACGTATTGTGTTCGTATTCTGACAGTCGTGACACATTTTGTACCTCTGGGCACATGCCATACCTGTCATACTGCATTTTCCATCATTGTAACGTGCATTTTCATCCGTTTTGTTTGGCCCTTTCAACGCTTGGGAAGGGGGCCCTTTAACGCTCGGGAAGGGGCCCTTTCGAGGCGCCCCCCCCCCTGGACGAAATCCTGGCTACGTGCCTGCCTGAAGGCCACATGGGGCCAAAGGCGTATCCAGGATTTCGCCAAGGTAGTACTCGCGGTCAGTGATATGGGCCCCCTGGCACATACATGGCCCCCCATGGACACAGGGCCCCTCTACATATTTTAGCTTCGCTAACACGATTTCAACTACTTATTCTGGGTGTAGTGGTGGTGGTGATTCGGGGTTGGGTAGGCCTGAGGTCTCAGACCACGGCGCCGTAACTTCTGAGGTGCTATATGCCACTAATACCTGTTCTGGATATCATACCCGGTACATTTTGCAGAATCTACCCTGGGACCTGCAACAGTCTGAATTAACAAACGAGTCAGCCTGCATAAGGATCTGCACACCAATAATCTGCACTGCAAGGATGTCACACATCAGAAGATCGAAAGCTCAAATAAAAAAGTAGCTGATGTATTGAGCACGCGCTCGGTCTCTATTAAAGGAAATAGTTCACCTTCAACATGGGATTTTGAACTGAAATAGCAGTTTTGTAGCCCGTGTTGAGAAATCCTTATCTGCAACTTTTCTTGGTTGAAAAGACTCTCCAGCCGAAGATATTTGACTTTTTGGCGAAGGAATGCGTTTTTTTTTTAAACCCGGACCGGCCTATAGCCATATTCCGGGTGGGGAGTGACATCTGGCAATTTGCCAGGAAAAGAGTTACGTTATCCGGTTTATGTGACCCGGAGCAAACTAGGGACTAGGGCAGCTATTTTACGTTACTAATTACGTTAACCGGTTTATTTGTACCCGGAAAAATTATTTGTTCAAAGTAAATATAATATCTAACATTACGTTAAGTATTTCGTTCAAGGTCAAATATAATATCTAGCATTACGTTAAGTATTTCGTTCAAGGTCAAAAATAATATCTAGCATTACGTTAAGTATTTCGTTCAAAGTCAAAAATAAGTCAAACACGAGACACACATGCATACATATTTTTATTACAATACACTTGTACAGTGTCAGTGTTGATGGAGCCGTGGCGGTGCCGTCATTGCCACAACGGGAGACTGTTGCCAGTCTCCCTGGCTCCGGCGCCTCGGCGAGACCTGGTTGTGGGGTGTATTTAGCTGGGCGAAAAGTCCTGAATAATAAAAAACCCAGCGTCTAGGCAAAGGGGAAAAAACCTGCGCGGTGGGCCAAAAATGCGCAAGGCCAAAAACCCCTGTTATATTTGATTAGCTAATCGTGTTTGGTAGAGATAATCTAAGAGGAGACCTATCAATTCAGGATAACTATCACCTAACAGTGTTTGAAGATTTAATGTGATGCCATTTTGTTGTGTGTAATTAATAATGTTCTGTCGTTTATCGTTGTGTACTGGGCAAGTAATAAGTAAGTGCTTGATTGTGTAGCGCGGATAACCTGGGCAATGTTGGCAATTTGGTGGCGGGAGATTCTCCATAATATAATAATGAGTAATTTTTGTATGACCGAGACGGAGGCGCGCCAAAATTACCTCCTTCTCTCTACAATTCTGGTGACTAGATATAAAATGTTGGACTTTTGGCTTGATTGGATAAAGATGAAAATGCGGAGCGGCGTCCCACTCGCTCTGGCGCAGTATGATAAGTTGAGAATTAATATAATTTAACACGTCTGATACTGGGCTTGGAAGTTGGTTTACTGGAGGTAATTCTAGGCTCAATTTCGCAAGTCTGTCGGCTTCCTCGTTTCCCGGGATACCGGTGTGTCCTGGGATCCAGAGGAATTTAATACTATTGTTTTTACTGTTTAAATACTTGATTAGTTGTCTGATTTTAAATACTATCGGGTTTCTACATTCACTAATCGAGGAAATGGCCGTGAGCGAGGCGGACGAGTCTGTGCAAATGACTACTTCCTTAAGTTTTTCTTTTCTGACATATATTAATGCTAATAAAATGGCTGACAATTCCGCTGTGTATACGCTATTTATGTCGGGGAGTCTAAAGTTATTGCTAACTGTGTTTGTGTAGAATGCACCACCGGTTCGGCCTTCGCCCCGTGAACCGTCTGTGTATATGTATGTGTATGTGTTGTGTTGTGCTTTGTGTTCGTGGAAGAGTGAGAGTGTTTCTGACGCGGTGACTGTGTTTTTGTTGTGTGTGAAGAGGCGGTGTGTGTCTGGTGTTGTGTCGAGCCAGTGAGGTGTGAGTGGTGGCGTTGGCATTGTGGTGATGTGAGCGATGTTGAATAGTGTGAGTGTTTGTCTGATTCTGTGACTGATAAGCGGGTGTCGTTTTTGTAGTAGTGTTTGTCGTCTAGTGGGTGCGGGGTGATTTAAAATGTGGAATGTTGGGCGTGTGGGGTGTGAACTTGCTCTGGCGTAGAATCTAAGTAGTGTGTATTTGCGTCGGCGGCAGAGTGTGGGAATGTTAGTGTCGATGTGTAAGTTTGTGGTGTTGGTGGTGCGGCAGGCTCCAGTCACGATGCGCAAGGCAGCGTTTTGGACAGTTTTCAATTTTTTAATTTGTTTGGAACATATGTCATCAAATAAGAATGCGTTATAATCCAGTACTGGGCGTATCAGGGAAGTATATAGTTGGAGGAGAGTGGCCCGATCTGCGCCCCACTCTCGACCAGCCAATGACTTCATAATATTAATTCGTCGCGTACATCTCTGCACTAAATCATTGAAGTGTGGGATGAACGAGAGACGTGTGTCTAGCGTTATTCCCAGATACTTGAATGATTTGACGAAAGGGATAATTTGATTGTTATATTTTAATGGAATGTAGGGTTCCACATATGCAGGTTTCTTTGAAAAAATTAGAGATGCAGATTTACTTGGAGAAATTTCCAGACCCCATTGGTCGCACCATACCTTTATATCAATGAGTACTAGTTGTAACATTTTGCTGGCTTGATCGACACTCGGGTGCGAGAACCACACCGCCAGGTCATCAGCGTACATTGAAAATTTGAGACCTTTGTCGATCTTATTAATATTACTGAAGATGTCGTTAATCATAATTAAAAATAGGGTCGGGGAGAGGACCGATCCCTGTGGGACACCGTGGTCCTGATTTTGATTTGGAGAATATGTGTTGCCGCACCTTACATTAAAAGTTCTATTTTCTATAAAGTTTTGGATAAATTTGGCGAGTCGACCTCGAATTCCGGCCTTATGGACCTTTACTAGAAGTGCGGTTTTGTTGACTCTGTCAAACGCAGCTCTCAAATCAAGAAAGAGGGCAACTGTGACCTCTCTCCCTCGAAAGCCGCGCTGGACAGAGTCGACAAGACCAACTAAATTGTCCGCAGTGGAGCGACCAGGTCGAAAACCACTTTGGTGTGGGGAAAGTAAATTATTTGATTCAATGTATGTCCTGATGCGTCTATTAACCATGCGTTCGAATAGTTTACATGCACAACTAGTTAGAGAAATAGGGCGATAGCTAGCGGGGGAAGATTTGGGTTTGCGAGGTGTAATTATAGGAATTAGCGTACTGTTATGCCAAGATTCAGGGAAAGTGCCATCAAACCACATGGTGTTGAAGGCTGTTAGTAAGTTGGTGAGACCAGTCTCTGTCAAGTTTTTAAAGAAAGAGTAATCAATTTGATCTGGCCCTACAGAAGTTTTACCACATTTACCGATAGCATACGTTAACTCGGAGTTGGTAAAAGGAGAGTTGTAGATTTCTACGTTATTAGAGTCAAAGCTAATAGATTGAAATTGATCGTTAAGTTGGTTAGTAAAAGTTGGTGTACATTGTTGGGTTGATGATATGTTAGCGTAGTGTTGTGCAAATTGTGTCGCCACCTCTAGGGGAAGCGTGTAAGATGTGTTGTGTATTTGTAAGTGTGGGATTTTGTATGGCGGTGGTCTTTTATTTGAAAACGATTTAATTAATGTCCAAATTTTTGAGAGGGAGGTAAATCGATTAAAGGTAGATGAGAATTCCTGCCAAGATTTTTTTTTGCTTTGTCAATGATTGTTTTAGCCAAAGAGCGGGTTTTCCGTACTTCGTGTTCGTTTTCTGCAGTTATACAAGATTGAAATTTTCGAAATGCTCTTTTCCGGAGGGCAACAGCTCT
This sequence comes from Chirona hameri, assembly GCA_036785665.1. Taxonomy (NCBI): domain Eukaryota; kingdom Metazoa; phylum Arthropoda; class Thecostraca; order Balanomorpha; family Balanidae; genus Chirona; species Chirona hameri. The sequence continues at coordinate 16,452 of JAXIVJ010009279.1, forward strand.
TTGGCATTCTGTGTTCCACCACGGGGCAGTACGCTGCCTCGGGTGGTGTTGTGTGTGTGTGCGTGTGTGTGGAATGTGCTGGTGTGCTGATGCGAGAATAGTGTTTAAAAATGTGTTAATGTCGGTCTGGGAGTCTGCGGGGAGACTAGTGTCAATGTGTTTTTGAAAGGAGGACCAGTCGGCTTTGCGAAGGTTCCATCTAGGCAGAGAGTAAAAATTAGTCTGTCCTGAAGGGACTTGGAGTTCTAAGTGAATTGGGAAATGATCGCTAAAAAGAGGGTCAGATTGTGCGTTAAATGTAAAAAGAGTCGCGATGCGTGGTGTGGCGAAGGCGAGATCGATGGCGCTGTAAGTCACCTCGCCTCCTGAGTGGTGTACGTGTGTGGGCGATTGGTCGTTAAGGAAGACCAAATTATGCCGGTCCAGTAGGTCCAGCATAATTTGGCCTCGAAGAGAGTTCCGAAGGCAGCCCCACGCCCGACTATGTGCGTTGAAATCGCCCATAATCAGACATGGGGAGTTAATATTTGTAATAAGCTGGGAAAAAGAATCAATGTCTATGTCCTCCGTAGGACGGAAATAAATTGAGATGAGAGTTATTTCTAGCTGAGCGATTTTAATATTAACGCCGACTGCGTCTAAGGTTGTTTGAAGGTCGATTTGATGATGCAAAAGTTGGTTTGAAATAAGCAAAGCCGAGCCGCCTCGGCGCGGTGATGCATTTACGTTGTTTGTATAAAGGCTATAACCGTAGATTTTAAGAGTATAATTGTTAAAGTCGGCGTCAATAAAATGGGTTTCCTGAACAGCGGCTACTAACGGATTATTTTTTAAGACGTAATGTTTGAATTGCCCCCAATGAGATATTAAAGATCTAACATTCCATTGGAGGACAAATTCTGACTGGTTATTATTCATTTTTAGCCGCTGCTGTCCGGGCCGCGCCCTGCGGTCGCTCGGGTGTGCCTATGTATGCGGGGCTTCGACTGTGACCGGGACCGGGGTGGCGGGGAGGGGTCGGGCTCTCCTCTGTGGCCCGGGGGCGGGAGCGGGAGGAGGGGCGGGAGTGGGAGGAGGGGCGGGAGTGGGAGGAGGGGCGGGAGTGGGAGGAGGGGCGGGAGTGGGAGGAGGGGCGGGGTTGGGAGGAGGGGCGGGAGGTCGGGGAGTTGGAGCGGGAGCCATGTTGGGAGCGGGCGGCCTTCAGAGAGGCGGTCCGCATTAGGGTCTCGTCGTCTGACGAGGAGGGTGGGGAGGGTTCCTCCGTGGAACGGGACTCCCTGCGGAGGGAGGGTGACCCGAAGGAGGGAGAGGGAGCCGGGGTGGACTCGGCTGGGGTTGGGCGGGGCAGCACGTTTAGTGGCGGGTAACCCCTCTTCGGGGTTCTGGGCTGCGACTTCGTCTGCGAAGGGAGCAGAGGGCGAGCACCGGGGTCTGGTTGGCTGGGGCTGCGGTGGGCAGCGGCGGCCACGCGGTGGGGGACAGGGCTGGGGACAGGGATGGCGGGTGACCGGCTCCGTTTTGGAACCGCTCTGCCTCCACAAACGCCACCTGGACCGGACAGCGCCGGAACCAGGCTGGGTGGGCGTCGCCGCAGCCAGCGCAGCACTTCTCTGCGGCGGTGCAGTCATCTGTGTTGTGCTGCATTGCACACTTGCCACAGGTGTCGCTGCGTGAGTGGCAGCTGGCCGTCGAGTGGTTAAACTGCCAGCACTTGCGGCACTGTCGGGGCGGGCGGATCCACCTGGTTACATTAACCTTAATGCAACCGCAGAAGACGCGGCTCGGCAGCTCAAGGCCTTTGAACCGCAGTCTTAGCAGGGGGTTGGGCTGCTCTGGTCTTTTCGACTTGAGCCGCACCACCTCCACCACCCCCTGGGTCGCCAGCTCCCAGAGGATGTCCTCCTCTGAGACGGTTGCCACCTCGGGGCACCAGATGAGGCCCTCCACAGAGTTCAAGTGGAGGGAGACCTCAACCTTCACCGCTGCACCGGCGAAGGATTTCAGACGAAGCAGCGCCTCGTTCTGCAGTCCGTTGAACGTCTGCAGGAGCAGAGCGCCAGAGCGGATAGACTTTGCCGTAGCAATGTCCCCACCACAGATCGCGTGAATCCCCCGCCTTATGGCGAAGGGGTTCATGGATCTAAACGGCACAGCGTCGAGCCTCTTCATCAAGAGGAACGCCGGGCCGCTGGGGGGATCATCGCTAGGCGGTAGCCTGGCCCCTGGACGAGGCGGGCGGGGCCCCTGAAGGGGGCGGGGAGGGGGACCGTCCAGGGGGACACGCGGTCGCGCGCCGGAAGACCCCAGAGGGGGGTCGGGCGGGTCGGGGGGGGGGGGGCGGGGTTCCGGGGGGGTAGCCATCGTCGTGGCTCAGGGATAGGGTAGGGGCTAACTGTTTACGTTAACTTGCCACACACGACAGAACGTGTTGGCAACTGCAAATTAACTTCCCAAGACTGGAGGGGACCTACGCCGTGGAGGAGGCCTATTGCCAATAAAAAAATTGTAGCTAATGAATCTACCTACTTAAAAATATCTAAAGACTACCTATCTAAAGGGTCTAACAACCCTGCCACACGCACGTGGACAGGGTTCCGCACCCGGAAGCGGTGGAGGGCTGGAGCAGGCTGGCTTGTTGTCGTCCAAGGTCCGATGTCGATGAAAGGATGGGGAATGCGTTTTTCCCCCCCCCCCCCCCGGAACGGCCTAGAGCCATTTTCCGGGGAGGGGCAATGACCTCTGGCAATTTGCCAGGCAAAAAGCTACGTTAACCGGTTTATGTGACCCGGAGCAAACTAGGGACTAGGGCAGCTATTTTACGTTACTAATTACGTTAACCGGTTTATTTGTACCCGGAAAAATTATTTGTTCAAAGTAAATATAATATCTAACATTACGTTAAGTATTTCGTTCAAGGTCAAAAATAAGTAAAACACGAGACACACATACATACATATTTGTATTACATACACACCCAGCTGGTGACAGGTCCTAGGTCGGTCTGGTCTGGTTGTGTGAGTGCTCGGAGTGTGCTCAACATAACTCGCCGCGGCCGGTCCCGCGGGGATGCAATTCCCTGCCCAAAAGAATATACACTCCCGGGAACCGTGTGCAGCGAGCTATGTCGTGGTGCCTGAGCACACTCCAGATCAGATCTGGTGTGACAAATCTGATCCAGTGTGGTAGTGTGGGTGCTCCGAGTATGCTACAACTGCCGCGACACGGTCCTCAAGCGTGCGCGGAGTCATGTTGTACGAGCTGGCCTCTATCTCAGGTATTGAACACCTCGGGTGTGTGTGTGTGATAGCGTCTGTTGGTCAGTGCGATGCAGTGAGCGAGAGCCTAATCGCACTACCGGCCCCTGCACTGACCAGGGACCAAGCAATGAAGGTGTGGGGGTGTCATAGCAAGTGTTAGGTGATGCCTGCGACCACCTGCCTGGACCTGGATATAGAATAATACAGAGTATTATTGTGCAGTTTGGAAGAGTGTCAGTGTTGATGGAGCCGTGGGGGTGCCGTCATTGCAACAACGGGAGACTGTTGCCAGTCTCCCTGGCTCCGGCGCCTCGGCGAGACCTGGTTGTGGGGTGTATTTAGCTGGGCGAAAAGTCCTGAATAATAAAAAACCCAGCGTCTATCGCAAAGGGGAAAAAACCTGCGCGGTGGGCCAGAAATGCGCAGGGTCAAAAAACCCTGTTATATTTGTTTAGCTAAACGTGTTTGGTAGAGATAATCTAAGAGGAGACCTATCAGTTCAGGATAATTATCACCTAACAGTGTTTGAAGATTTAATGTGATGCGGTTTTGTTGTGTGTAATTAATAATGTTCTGTCGTTTATCGTTGTGTACTGGGCAAGTAATAAGTAAGTGTTTGATTGTGTAGCGCGGATAACCTGGGCAATGTTGACAATTTGGTGGCGGGAGATTCTCCATAATATAATAATGAGTAATTTTTGTATGACCGAGACGGAGTCGTGCCAATATTACCTCCTTCTCTCTACAATTCTGTTGACTAGATATAAAATGTTGGACTTTTGGCTTAATTGGATAAAGATGAAAATGCGGAGCGGCATCCCACTCGCTTTGGCGCAGTATGCTAAGTTGAGAATTGATATAATTTAAAACGTCTGATACTGGACTTGGAAGTTGGTTTACTGAAGGTAATTCTAGGCTCAATTTCGCAAGTCTATCGGCTTCTTCGTTTCCCGGGATACCGGCGTGTCCAGGGATCCAGAGGAATTTAATACTATTGTTTTTACTGTTTAAATACTTGATTAGTTGTCTGATTTTAAATACTATCGGGTTTCTACAGTCACTAATCGAGGAAATTGCCGTGAGCGAGGCGGACGAGTCTGTGCAAATGACTACTTCCTTAAGTTTTTCTTTTCTGACATATATTAATGCTAATAAAATGGCTGACAATTCCGCTGTGTATACGCTATTTATGTCGGGAAGTCGAAAGTTATTGCTAACTGTGTTTGTGTAGAATGCACCACCGGTTCGGCCTTCGCCCCGTGAACCGTCTGTGTATATGTATGTGTATGTGTTGTGTTGTGCTTTGTGTTCGTGGAAGAGTGTGAGTGTCTCCGCTGCGGTGACTGTGTTTTTGTTGTGTGTGAAGAGGCGGTGTGTGTCTGGTGTTGTGTCGAGCCAGTGAGATGTGAGTGGTGGTGTTGGCATTGTGGTGATGTTAGCGATGTTGAATAGTGTGAGTGTTTGTCTGATTCTGTGACTGATAAGCGGGTGTCGTTTTTGTAGTAGTGTTTGTCGTCTAGTGGGTGCGCGGTGATTTAAGATGTGGAATGTTGGGCGTGTGGGGTGTGAACTTGCTCTGGCGTAGAATCTAAGTAATGTGTATTTGCGTCGGCGGCAGAGTGTGGGAATGTTTGTGTCGATGTGTAAGTTTGTGGTGTTGGTGGTGCGGCAGGCTCCAGTCACGATGCGCAAGGCAGTGTTTTGGACAGTTTGCAACTTTTTAATTTGTTTGGAACATATGTCATCAAATAAGAATGCGTTATAGTCCAGTACTGGACGTATCAGGGAAGTATATAGTTGGAGGAGAGTGGCACGATCCGCGCCCCACTCTCGACCAGCCAATGACCTCATTATATTAATTCGTCGCGTACATCTCTGCACTAAATCATTGAAGTGTGGGATGAACGAGAGACGTGTGTCTAGCGTTATTCCCAGATACTTGAATGATTTGACGAAAGGGATAATTTGATTGTTATATTTTAATGGAATGTAGGGTTCCACATATGCAGGTTTCTTTGAAAAAATTAGAGATGCAGATTTACTTGGAGAAACTTCCAGACCCCATTGGTCGCACCAAACCTTTATATCAATGAGTACTAGTTGTAACGTTTTGCTGGCTTGATCGACACTCGGGTGCGAGAACCACACCGCCAGGTCATCAGCGTACATTGAAAATTTGAGACCTTTGTCGATCTTGTTAATATTACTGAAAATGTCGTTAATCATAATTGAAAATAGGGTCGGGGAGAGGACCGATCCCTGTGGGACACCGTGGTCCTGATTTTGATTTGGAGAATATGTGTTGCCGCACCTTACATTAAAAGTTCTATTTTCTAAAAAGTTTTGGATAAATTTGGCGAGTCGACCTCGAATTCCGGCCTTATGGACCTTTACTAGAAGTGCGGTTTTGTTGACTCTGTCAAACGCAGCTCTCAAATCAAGAAAGAGGGCAATTGTGACCTCTCTCCCTCGAAAGCCGCGCTGGACAGAGTCGACAAGACCAACTAAATTGTCCGCAGTGGAGCGACCTGGTCGAAAACCACTTTGGTGTGGGGTAAGTAAATTATTTGATTCAATATATGTCCTGATGCGTCCGTTAACCATGCGTTCGAATAGTTTACATGCACAACTAGTTAGAGAAATAGGGCGATAGCTAGCGGGAGAAGATTTAGGTTTGCGAGGTTTAAGTATAGGAATTAGCGTACTATTATGCCAAGATTCAGGGAAAGTGCCGTCAAACCACATGGTATTGTAGGCTGTTAGTAAGTTGGTGAGACCAGTCTCTGTCAAGTTTTTAAAGAAGGAGTAGTCAATTTGATCTGGCCCTACAGAAGTTTTACCACATTTACCTGTAGCGTACGTTTACTCTGAGTTGGTAAAAAGGGAGTTGTATATTTCTACGTTATTAGAGTCAAAGCTAATAGATTGAAATTGATCGTTAAGTTGGTTAGCAAAAGTTGGTGTACATTGTTGCGTTGATGATATGTTAGCGTAGTGTTGTGCAAATTGTGTTGCCACCTCTAGGGGAAGCGTGTAAGATGTGTTGTGTATTTGTAAGTGTGGGATTTTGTATGCCGGTGGTCTTTTATTTGAAAATGATTTAATTAATGTCCAAATTTTTGAGAGGGAGGTAAACCGATTAAAGGTAGATGAGAATTCCTGCCAAGACTCTTTTTTTGCTTTGTGAATGATTGTTTTAGCCAGAGAGCGAGTTTTCCGTACTTCGTGTTCGTTTTCTGCAGTTATACAAGCTTGAAATTTTCGAAATGCTCTTTTCCGGAGGGCAACAGCTCTTTGACATTCTGTGTTCCACCACGGGGCAGTACGCTGCCTCGGGTGGTGTTGTGTGTGTGTGCGTGTGTGTGGGATGTGCTGATGTGCTGATGCGAGAATAGTGTTTAAAAATGTGTTAATGTCGGTCTGGGAGTCTGCGGGGTGACTAGTGTCAATGTGTTTTTGGAAGGAGGACCAATCGGCTTTGCGAAGGTTCCATCTAGGGAGAGAGTAAAAATTTGTCTGTCCTGAAGGGACTTGAAGTTCTAAGTGAATTGGATAATGATCGCTAAAAAGAGGGTCAGATTGTGCATTAAATGTAAAAAGAGTCGCGATGCGTGGTGTGGCGAAGGCGAGATCAATGGCGCTGTAAGTCACCTCACCTCCTGAGTGGTGTACGTGTGTGGGTGATTGGTCGTTAAGGAAGACCAAATTATGCCGGTCCAGAAGGTCCAGCATAATTTGTCCGCGACGAGAGTTCCGAAGGCAGCCCCACGCCCGACTATGCGCGTTGAAGTCGCCCATAATCAGACATGGGGTGTTAATATTTGTAATAAGCTGGGAAAAAGAATCAATGTCTATGTCCTCAGTAGGACGGAAATAAATTGAGATAAGAGTTAGTTCTAGCTGAGCGATTTTAATATTAACGCCGACTGCGTCTAAGGTTGTTTGAAGGTCGATTTGATGATGCAAAAGTTGGTTTGAAATAAGCAAAGCCGAGCCGCCTCGGCGAGGTGATGCATTTACGTTATTTGTGTAAAGGCTATAACCGGCGATTTTCAAGGTATAATTATTAAAGTCGGCGTCAATAAAATGGGTTTCCTGAACAGCGGCTACTAACGGATTATTATTTAAGACGTAATGTTTGAATTGCCCCCAATGGGATATTAAAGATCTAACATTCCATTGGAGGACAAATTCTGACTGTTGATTATTCATTTAGATTAACTTTTACTGTCCAAGCCTTGCCTGGAGGTCGCTCGAGTATGCCTACGGGGGCGGGCGGCCGGGCGGGAGGGCGAGGAGGAGTGGGAGCGCGATGAACCTGATTGGCCGTCACTCTCCGAGAGTCGGGAAGGGGAGTGGGCGGGGCGGGCGGGCGGGGAGTTGGAGCGGGAGGGCGGGGGAGGGGAGTGGGCGGGGCGGGCGGGCGGGGAGTTGGAGCGGGAGGGCGGGGCGTGGTTGCGGGCGATTGATTGGGAGACGGCTCTCATGAGAGAGTCGTCCGAGGAGTCCTCCGAGAGTCGGCACTCCGCTGGTGCTGCGGAGGCCGGGGAGGCGGGGCCTGAGTCGATGTTCGACTCGGCTGGGGAGGGGGAGCGCAGTGCCGGTGGATCAGCGGCAGCCTCGCGCTCGAGGTCAGCCAGAGATGCCTTTGGGGACTGGCATGGTGGTCGGGGGGTCTGGCGGTTGGGGGGTCTGGCGGGAGGCCGGTTGGGTGGGGGGGGGAGGTTCCGGGAGGGGGAGGGGCGGCCAAGCGCCAGGGGCGAGACCTGGGGAGAGCGGGGCGTCCGGTGGGCGCCGACTGTCGCGCCTTTCGTTGCGCTTCAGGCGCTCCGCCTCGCGAGCGAAGCCCCAGGCCCTACACCGGCGGTCCCAGGCCGGGTGGGCCTGGTCGCACGTGGCGCAGCGTGCTGCGCGCGTGCACCCTTCGGTGCCGTGCTCGCCTGCGCACCGTCCACAGGTGGCGGTGCGCACCCGGCAGGTCCACTTGAGGTGGCCGAAGTGCCAGCACTGCTGACACTGCCGGGGGGGGGGGGGGGGCGGGATCCACTCCCTGACTGGGGCGGCCACGTACCCACAATGGATGTGGGTAGGCAGCTCCCTGCCTCTGAAGCGGAGCCGAATCAGCGGGTTGGGCTGCTCGGGTCGCTTCTTGGTGGGCGAGAGGCGCGTGACCTCGCACACCCCTTGGTGTGCGAGCTCTCGGAGGAGGAGGTCCTCCGAGAGGGCGGCCACGTCTGGGCACCACACCAGACCCTCCACTGAGTTTAGGTGCGCCGGGGCTTCCACGGCGACCGCATATATGATATACCGTACCGTCTGAGAGTGCCAGCACTGGTCTGAGCATGCGCAGACCAATAACGCACACCATAACATTAATAATTTACGACCTTCTGTCCTGAATTGGCGCGATGTAGGACCATTTTTGAAAAGAAAAAAAGAAACTGTATTAAAAAATAGAATAAAATCGTGTTCTGAAAAATTTCCGAAGGTGAACTATTTCCTTTAAGCACTTGAAGTAAGCAGCAATAAAACCTTCCCAGATATCGCCTCCGGTGCCGAATATAATTTGCTCACAAAATATTACAAGACAGCGAGAGAAAATGTCCTTATCCACGCACGGTACGAATAAGAATTTGAACTTTTAGTTATTGTTGTGCCTCAGTTAAAGGAAATAGTTCACCTTCAACATGGGATTTTGAACTGAAATAGCAGTTTTGTAGCCCGTGTTGAGAAATCCTTATCTGCAACTTTTCTCGGCTGAAAAGACACTCCAGCCGAAGATATTTGACTTTTTGGCGAAGGAATGCGGCGCATATATGATATACCGTACCGTCTGAGAGTGCCAGCACTGGTTTGAGCATGCGCAGACCAATAACGCACACCATAACATTAATAATGTACGACCTTCTGTCCTGAATTGGCGCGATGTAGGACCATTTTTGAAAAGAAAAAAAGAAACTGCATTCAAAAATATAATAAAATCGTGTCCTGAAAATTTTCCGAAGGTGAACTATTTCCTTTAAAACAGTAACTTTCGAAATATTTGGGAGATATAATTACAATCCTCAAATCATAGAGACTTGGTGGAACTGAGGCATCGCATGAGGAAGCTTATGTAGCGTGCAGTCGGGCTTTGCAACATTGCATAAAACAAGCATCATTAAAAACATCAAAATCTTCACTTTTCTTCATATTTTCCTTCGGACTGATTTTGGGCCGCTGATCTCAATGGTGGTGAAATTCGGGCTCTACGATTTCATCTGCAACTATTACAGCGTCTTGCAACCCTCTGCAACAGTTTGCAACATTTTACCAATTTTGCATGCTTGAACCGGCTTTCTTGAACTTTCTTGAACCGGCGAATCGATCTGGGGTATTGGCGATCCGCTATTTCTTGTCGCTTCTGAACTATCAACTTTCTTGGAATCCCGCAAACATTTGTGAATTTCTAACAATTGCAATGCGCTTCATCCGACCTCGCACCGAATTAATTTGTTATGAGGCTGGCCAGTCGTCAGTCAACATATAGGTCTCTCGCTGCTCGGATAAAAGTATGCCATGATGGTCTTTGGAGTTCGGTTTGTGGTGGACATTAGGATAGGGTCTCCCACGTCATAGACTACCGGAGTACCTATTGACAGATGATCCGTCCCGGGGTCCCTTCCCCTGTCGGCTCCCATAATCCGCCCAACATTTAAAATTCCCTTTAATTTCTCTCTGATCTTTACATCCCCACAAACACTATTTCCTCCCCCTCATTACCCCCCCCCCCCCCCCCCCAGCTTAACGTTCCTACACATATAATCCCCTTTCCCTTGTTATATCAGAATATTCCGTCTTACTGCGCCACCGTACTGCGCCACTTCTCAACCGTTTCCACAGCCTACTAAAATTCCGCGGTCGCACGGCTCAGAGCTACTTGGCTATGTTGCGGCTGCATTCGCTGCCGACTTATTGCAATCACCTGGCCAATCGGGTTAGCACTAGTCTATATTACTATTTGATAAGCGTCTGTCTGTCTGTCTGTCTATCCGCCACGAATTTATCTAAGTAAAGCGGTAATTCTACATTGCAGTACCACATTGATGCACGTGATTGTAAGGGTTTCAAACGAGTTTACGGATACTACCGAGTGGTATATATTTAGTCATTTCCGACGCATTTGATGCGATAGTTTTAGACAGTTGTAGGTTGTGCAGTTTTGGGCGAAGGGTTGTGCTGTAAATAACATAGAAGGCGTTGCAAAATATTTTACCGTAAACAAAAAAACAGTTTCGGATACGGGTATTACATCGCTTCACTCCAGTCGAAAGCCAATCAGATCCAACCACGGATACTACAGTGTCAAAATCCATGAGAAGCAACCACGGAATCACTGCGAAACGAAGGTCATCGGCATACGGTACGGCATATATCAATGAACATATACGCTAAGCCGGGGTGGAGTTTTCACGGGTTTAACGTGTGTATAACGGGTGCCATAGGTGTTCCACGGGTATAACGGGCGAGTGCCGGCTATAACGGGTTTATCACGTGTTCCATAGGGGCACAATGGGTACCACGGGTGTATGTCGGGCACCGTAGGTTTTTGACGGGTACTTCGGGTGTATGACGGGTACAAAAACGTATTATAGGTACGACGGGTGTGGTGTCACGGGTAGTACGGGTTATCAATCCCTAATTGCCTATCACTGGCTTGCAACACCACTTGACCTGTAATCGCTCATCGGAGCGAACGGGTTAGCACTAGTATAAGCCTATATATCATCAGAATGGCCAGGAACAATATATTAACCCGCGCACTGCAGGGGGTTTGCGCCGAACACGAACTGCAAGGGGGGTTGATTTCCGCCCCCCCCCCCCGTGATATCTAAAAAACTACGCTACGTAGCGACAAGATAAAACGGCGTTTGATAGCTTGATACAAGTTCCATCGAAAGTATTTCAGTATTTTTTTTTAGGCCAGGTCAAAATTGAGGTCACCAGAGGTCATCGAAGGTAAATTTTCCAGTTTTTTTCCTGTTTTAGGACTTCGCTCCAGACATTCCCATATATCTCGGGAACTATGCTAGCTAGAAACAAACGGGTAAAAAAACAATCGCCAGCCATTTAAATTTTCAATCCACAATATGTTCTCAAATTTGATGTGGGGTTAATATTTGAGACCCCAGAGGTAAAAAAATGCTGTTTTTTCAAAACTGTTTTTCGCTAATAACTTTTAAACCAATACAGATAACGGAAAACTGTTTACGCCATTGTTTGTCTCGTCGAGGCGCTTCGAATGATATACATGGTGACCTTGTTAGGTCAACTAAAAAAATGACCATAGGTCACGTGACCTTGACCCGAGGTCAATACCCAAGTAGGTTATGTTGCATATAGGGAGACGTGTCTCGACGAGACAAACACATGTTCGTCGGTTTTACTTTTATATCTTCATTATGTCGCGAGTTATTGACAAACAAGTGATGGTGTACTCGGAGGACCTCACATAGGGTCCTTTAAGGTCATAGGGGTCACTGAACAAAACTTACACTTGGATCATCAAGAACATCCTATAATAACATGATTCAGAAGTAATTGGACTAATATCATGCATATCCTTGAAATAGGAAGCATTCTAATATTTCCCCATTTACTTATTATGGGGTCACGAAATTGACCAGACCTTAAAGGAAATAGTTCACCTTCAACATTAGTTTTAAACTGAGATAGCTGTTTTGTAGCCCATGCTGAGAAACCCCTATCTGCAAGTTTTCTTGACTGAAAAGACTCTCCAGCCGAAGATATTTCACTTTTTGGCGAAAGAATTCGGCGCATATATGATATACCGTACCGTCTGAAAGTGCCAGCACTGCCATGGAGCATGCGCAGACCAATAACGCACACCATAAAATTAATGATTTACGACCTTCTGTCCTGAATTGGCGCGATGTAGGACCATTTTTGAAAGTAAAAAAAGAAACTGTATTCAAAAATATAATAAAATCGTGTTCTGAGAAATTTTCCGAAGGTGAACTATTTCCTTTAAGGTCACCTATATCAAAATTCCGAGATAAACGAATTGTAAGTACTTATGCCCTCATGACACCCTGTGAGTTTCAAACTGATCGGTGAGAAACTCTGGCTTTGGCACAACTGCAAACGTTTTTGGAGGTGGGGTCACTTGACCTGACCTGGTGACCTGACATGACCCGAAGACATTTTTTTTCAAGGTGTGCGCAATTGATGTCCTAACAGGTGTGCCAAAATCCGGCGGCGCTGTGCGCCGCCGTTTTTCGCTATCTGAGAAAAACCTGAGGGGGGGGGGGGGGGGGGTCACCCCCTGTAGTGCGCGGGTTAATGTGATACAAATTATTTTTCGAAACTACGAAAAATTTGGAATTTTTACATGTGATCTTAGACCTCAGATCACGTGATTTTATATTGTGGCCATTTGCAATGCGGATTTTGTTTTCTTGCCAGAATCGACTTCGATACATTGATGGTAAGAAAATTGGACATAGGACTTTCCTCTAAATATTGTATTTATATTTTTTATTTGGAAAAATAATGATCACCAGCATGTCTTTGGTAATAACTTTGTACACAAATATGCTAGAGAGCTTAACTCAACGGCATTATATGTCTCGTTGAGCTGTATTCAATGATGCATAGCATGATCCCAGCAGGTCACTCCGTGACCTTGAGGTTCATTTCCCAAATGACCTGGCTTGATTATACAATAGATAATTTGCTCGAATTTTCGCTTTATTTGGCAAAGTTGAGGATTTGTTATCTATTGAAAACACTTTTAGCTATTTTTATAACATTCTCAGTCCGGAAATAGGGATGATAAAATGTGTCTTGAGGATCCACAGACGCCTCTATCGGCGAAATAACTAATTATGTCATCACGTGATCTTGATCACTGAGCGGAGGGCCCATGGAAAGTTAAAAGGGCCCTGTGCATGCCAGAGGGCCCCCTGACCAGACCGAAAGGGCCCCAAGGTGGGTCAGAAGGGCCCCTGAACATGCCGAATGGACCCCTAGTCAGCACTGAGGGGCCCCAGGGCAGGTCGAATGGCCCTCGAGCATGTCGCAAGGCGACAAAGCAGCCATTGCAGTCCCTTGTCAGGTCGGAAGGGCCCCTTAGAAGGATGGAGGGCCCCTGGAGAGACCAGAGGGCTCCTGAAAAGTTCAAAGGGCCCCTGTGCAGATCGGAGGGGCCCCTGACCAGACCGAAAGAACCCCTGGGTGGGTAAGAAGGGCCCCTGAACATGCCGAATTGGCCCCTAGCCGGCACGGAGGGCCCCTTGAGCATGTCGGCAGGGCGACAAAGCAGTCAGCGTAGTCCGACCAGAAGAGTCGCTGGGTAGATCGGAGTGGCTCCTGGCAAGTCAGAGGGGCCCCTGGCTAGACCGAAGGGGTCCCTGGGCCGGTCGGAAGAGTCCTTGAACATGCCGGATGAGTTCCTAGCCAGACTGGAGGGGCCCCTGGGCAGGTCGGAAGGGCCCCTGAGCATGTTGGCAGGGCGACAAAGCAGCCAGTGCAGTACCTGGCCAGGTCAAAAGGACCTCTGAACAGGCCGAATGAGCCCCTTGACACACAAGAGGGGCTTATTGGAAGGTCAGAAGAGTCCCTGGTCAGACCGCAAGGGCCAACAGCACGTAGATATGCCAGATGAAGATTAAATACAAAGAGGACTTACTACACAATACAAATATTTAAAGCGGAGCTTTCGGGTATATTGTAACACCCTTTGTCAGGGTGTTACAATATACCCGAAAGCTCCGATTTTAATTGTTGTTGTAGAGTAAGCCCTCTTTGCATTATATATATATATCTATATATATATACATATATATATATATATATATATATATATATATATATATATATATATATATATATATATATATATATATATATATATATCTATATCTATCTAGGCAGTTGCACCTTGCTAAGGTACTGAAAGTTTCACGTTGATATCTATAATAGTTAAATTATTGAGAAGACAAATCCGGGAGGGGGGGGGATTCTGCCCCCCCCCCCGTGGGGCGCAGACAACAGTCAGCAGTCAGCAGACTCATCATAGCAGCGGCAGTATCTACTATCTCATCAGAGCAGACCCAGCAGCAGACTCAGAGTCTATGTATTGTCAGACGCCGAGAGCAGCACTCCATCCCTCCGCCCGGTAGAGCCTGCCTGCCCGGCCGCGGCATCACAGCCTGGCCCCACCTCTCCCCGTCCCCCAGAGCAGCACTCCATCCCTCCGCCTGGTAGAGCCTGCCTGCCCGGCCGCGGCATCACAGCCTGGCCCCACCTCTCCCCGTCCCCCAGAGCAGCACTCCGTCCCTCCGCCCGCTCTTCAAACACAGTACAAAACGTGCGGCCGTCACCAGAAATAGAACGCTTCGCACGGGCCTGACGAGCGCACTGCACCGGCGGCCGTACACTGGAGGAGCACGAGCGCACTGCACCGGCGGCCGTACACTGGAGGAGCACGAGCGCACTGCACCGGCGGCCGTACACTGGAGGAGCACGAGCGCACTGCACCGGCGGCCGTACACTGGAGGAGCACGAGCGCACTGCACCGGCGGCCGTACACTGGAGGAGCACGAGCGCACTGCACCGGCGGCCGTACAGTGGAGGAGCACGAGCGCACTGCACCGGCGGCCGTACAGTGGAGGAGCACGAGCGCACTGCACCGGCGGCCGTACAGTGGAGGAGCACGAGCACACTGCACCGGCGGCCGTACACTGGAGGAGCACGAGCACACTGCACCGGCGGCCGTACACTGGAGGAGCACGAGCTCACTGCACCGGCGGCCGTACAGTGGAGGAGCACGAGCGCACTGCACCGGCGGCCGTACACTGGAGGAGCACGAGCGCACTGCACCGGCGGCCGTACAGTGGAGGAGCACGAGCGCACTGCACCGGCGGCCGTACAGTGGAGGAGCACGAGCGCACTGCACCGGCGGCCGTACACTGGAGGAGCACGAGCGCACTGCACCGGCGGCCGTACACTGGAGGAGCACGAGCGCACTGCACCGGCGGCCGTACAGTGGAGGAGCACGAGCGCACTACACCGGCGGCCGTACAGTGGAGGAGCACGAGCGCACTGCACCGGCGGCCGTACACTGGAGGAGCACGAGCGCACTGCACCGGCGGCCGTACACTGGAGGAGCACGAGCGCACTGCACCGGCGGCCGTACAGTGGAGGAGCACGAGCGCACTGCACCGGCGGCCGTACACTGGAGGAGCACGAGCGCACTGCACCGGCGGCCGTACACTGGAGGAGCACGAGCGCACTGCACCGGCGGCCGTACACTGGAGGAGCACGAGCGCACTGCACCGGCGGCCGTACACTATATTGACGCCTGACTGTCGAGACACGCCAACCCGCACCGCTCACATATCGCTACCAACAGATCCGCCGAAACTAACAGGGCGCTGGACCACGCTTTCAGCCTAGAGAAACGTTGCATATAGTACCATTCGGTAACGAAACCGAAAATAATTGTGTTTGAAACACGTAGGCAGATCACGCGTTCCACACGGCGACCATAGGGCGGGCAGGAGACAGGTCGATATAGTAGCTGCAGTGTAGTCAGCTATCGCGTACCCTACCCGCCGCCGCCCGAAACGCTGCCTGATTCGAACCACGCCGTATCGGGTGCTCTGTGGCCGCCCACAGTCTGCCGCGGCCAGTGCCCTCGGATTGCCACATCACTCACACCGTCAAACCTCGGCGGCAGCTGTGTCGCCACCACTCTCACAGTAGTCAGCTAAAACAGCTGCTATGCGATCGACATAATCTCGAATTGGGGACGTTTTATCAATGTGTACCGGCCACAGTGGAATGCTAGGCAAACCTCGATAATACGCCGTGATTGAGTTCTGGGTAATGCTATACAAGGTTCGCTCAGAAAGACAAATACTTAGAGGATAAATTAAAAACAAAAAAACAAACTTAAATGGAATAGACCCGACGACAGATCCGTCACCTCAAACATATGCGTTCGGACGACGTTCTCAAGACCAGCCACCTACACGATGAATCTCGTAACAGCCACAGTAATCAGATTCCTTGGGACGATTGTTGCATCCGTTGGAGCCAAGCTGGGCAGCGGCCGACTGGACAGCGGCTGGGGTGCGTGTGGCAGCGGCCGACTGGACTGTGGCTGGGGTGCGCCACCGCTGCCGCCACCGCTGCTGCTATAGCACTGCGCCTAATCATAGCTCGTCCTTGAGCAGGCTGTATCGGCTGCCGGACGGGCCCAGCTTCTTGAAGACGGACTCGGGGGGCGTGGTCGGCTGCTGCGCCGCCGCCTGGCCGTGGGAGGGCGCCGGCGCTGCCGGCTGCGGGCCGTAGTGGAACTCGCGGTGCAGCTTGCCCGAGTGCAGGTCGGTGATGAACTGCTTCAGCTGCTCCGGGTCCTCCATGTCCTGAGGGAGAGCCGCGGGAGGCGTCAGTGAGGCGGGCGTCAGCGGAAAGCCGAGTCCATCATACGGACTGTATGACGTGACCGCCACTGAGGCACTGGTGTGGGATAGTCTGGTTTGCTTTACTGGCATTGTTGTGAACACCAATCGAAGTGGTAATATACATCGCACGACTGACTAGTGTAATGATGAAAGCCCGACCTTACAAGAGCCGCGCATTGTAGCTCAAAGACTGGGGTAACGCCAACATAGCTACGATCGTGTCCAAGTGACATTGCTGCAGCCATAGATTGTGTTGTAGCATCTTGTATTGGATAATAACTTGGGTGAACATCAGCCGACCCGAACAGTGAGAACCGAGCCGAACAGTGAGAACCGACCCGACCAGTGACCCTGCAGCTGACAGACGCCGCCTGCCTGCTATCCGCCATCGTCCGTACCAAACTCCTATACACTCCCGGGACGTGGGAAACCATAGCAAACCATTGACATACCATAGGAAACCATTGGGATTGATTGGTTTATAATCATTACTATACAATTGTACACTATTGCTTACTTTATAACCATTAGAACCATTAATTAGTTTCTTTCATTTGCTCGAGTACTAGTACTGATCCGTCATTAACCGTATTCCCTGCGGGGGCAGATTATCTGCTCCTCCTCCCCCCCCCCCCCCTCCGGTGGGTTTTCGCTTGCTACTCCCTAAACTGCTGGGCACGTCTGGAAATTTTATGACCTTTCCATCATTGAACTACACGTGTTGTGTCAACATTTTAACGAAATCGGTCCGCAGAGGTGGTGCCAGTCTCCTGTTTTGGAGAGGGTGTTACGAATGCTGTTGTGTGGCGCATACTTCCTTCGTAGTTTGCGGTGCAATAAATGCGTCAGAAACATTTTCACTGCAATATGCATCATAAATACTGGGATTGTACATATTTTTGCAGAGGCGCACTCAGGTACAACACAATGGGAGGCGATACCCTCCCTCAAATTAGGTCCGCCTTCAAATTAGCAAGATGATGAAAATGCGCGTTCATATCGTCCCAAACAATCACGAACGAGCGTCACGAGCGTTTGATAACGCACATATTTGTTATATCACAAAATCCCCCCTCCCCATTTTACATCCCCTGAATACGCCTATGATTTTTCATTTTGGTACTTGTCTTGATATATTGAAGACCAGTACATTTCAAGCTAAAAAACCGTTTGTTGCATGCAAACCGGTCGAACCACATGACTGCAATGACCTTTCAAAAAATACCCAACATTTCCGTATTTGTTGCAGTTTTTAAAACAAAACATACATTTCGGGGTCCAAATCTTTTCATGACGAATCGAATGGTGTCTGTCCCATCAAAATCGACCGAGCGGTTCTCGATATATCTGGTTAAACGGGCGGAGGCTCGCAGGTTAACGTAATTCTGTCCGCCCGCAGGGAATAAGGTTAAAACGCACTTAAAAGTATATACAAGTAGCATTCATGCAAGACCAAATTCTGTTAACGCATCTTTGAAGTAAAAACGAACTATAAGCGTTTGATTATGCTGAAAAAATGGCGAATTCTTATTCAAACGGTAGTTGTGTTTCACAACTGAAAGAACACCGCCCACCCAACAAATAGCAGAACATGCCGTCCCTGGTCACTCGAACCGGAAACGCGCCCCGCCGCCAGCTTCTGCTGCCGGCCGTCCCCTCCTCACCTTAATATCGGGGAAGACGTACATATGCCGGAAGCTGTCGATGGCTATAAGCGGCAGGTCCTGTTTCGACTTGCCCAGGTGCTGCAGTGGATGGGCGAACGTGAGGCCGTCCGCAGTGAGGAACTGGATACCCTCTGCGGCGCAGACACAACATGGAAACCCGTCAGTAGGGGAAGAGAAGCAGACACAGCAGGGGAAACAGTCAGTCGGGGAAGAGAAGCAGACACAGCAGGGGAAACAGTTAGTAGGGGAAGAGAAGCAGACACAGCAGGGGAAACAGCCAGTCGGGGAAGAGAAGCAGACACAGCAGGGGAAACAGTCAGTCGGGGAAGAGAAGCAGACACAGCAGGAGACACGGTCAGTAGGGGAAGATACCGACAAAGTGGGTGAGAATATTATCAATATACATAGCACAGAACCTCGCAGCACAGAACATAGCACAGAACATGTGCATGGATCCCAGATAATTATCTATGATCCCAGTGGATCCCACGGCAATGTCGTATCTGTGAACCGGTGGATCCCACGTCAAACATATAAGGTTGGATCTACGATTCAGTGGATCCCACGGGAAAAATATAAGATTGGATCTATGAGCCCAGTGGATCCCAGTGCAAAAATACAATGTTGGATCTATGATCCAGTGGATCCCACGGCAAAAGTGCAAGATTGGTTCTATGATCCCAGTGGATACCACGGCATAATTCAAGCATGGTTTAAGGATCTCATTGGATCCCATGGTAAAACTACAATGCATTCATGACTCATGAGCCAACATGAGCCGACGGTGGCAGACCACCGCCTCGGCCGGCCGGTGATGACTCTCGGCCTCCGACAGCAAGACTGCACCGCCTCGGCCGGCCGGTGATGACACTCGGCCTCCGACAGTCGGACCGCCGCCTCGGCTGGCCGGTGAGGACTCTCAGCTCTGTTATTTGTCTACATATGCTGTACGTATATTTGCTTTGATTGTATTTCGTTAACCTTGATGGCGCTAACTAAACCCTTACCCAAAACTAACAGTTTAACATATTCACCCTCTAACATAACTAATTGTCATATCAATTCCGCCCTTCCCTAATGGTAGCGCCATCTATACATTATGTTTCATTTCAAGTATATGATGGGTTGTTTGCCACTGCGCCTACCTGATTTCCACAAATATACCGCCGGTGGAATCCGGTCGAATCAGAATCAGAACATTGATTACAATCTTGGATCATCAGTCTCAAAAGATAACCTCATTAATTCATAATAGTATAACCTCCCACAAGATTATATGTTCACAATAAGTACCTAAAACACTATTAAAATTAATCGCATGGTCTTGGACCCTCCAATAGACAGATCCTTACAAGAAAACTAATCAAGAAAGTGATGTGACTGTGACTTGAATGATGGACTCACACACCATCAAACTCATGAATCTATAGCACTAGGGCTTGCAAACAGCGCAAGTCACCTATTAAAGGGATATTTTAACATTTAGGCACTGCATTAGCAGGCAGCAGCCAGCACTCGGCAGTCAGCAGGTTACTTACATGTGATTGTCAGAATTTACAGCACTGCAAACAAATAAACATTGGATTTCAGAGCCAGAGAGGCCTTACCTACCTCAACTTTTACATAGAAAGCTGCGTGGTAGTCTGATGGATATTTACAGATCACAAGGAGGTTAATTGTTAAATCAATTGTTAAAGTGACATATTAAGGCTGTAACTACTAACTGATACTGGTGAGAGTGACCGGTCACCTCTCACGTGAACATACGTATCAAATATTGTAATAACTGACTAGCGTCCTCGCGGCGCCGAAGGGGAGCGGACCCTCTGCTTGTATTGACCACGCGCTGATAGTCGCGCGCGACACTGCACGTCCTACTCGCGATAATTAATGACCGCGACAAAGGCGACACATGCCGCATGAGATTCACAGTTGTTTTCCGAGCGTACCGGCAGAGGCGCTTTCTCGAGAATCTTGGCTCCGTGAAGAGCACCCTTATTCACCGAGACATGTGCTCTCGCACTCCCATTGGCCAAAAGCCATGACATCATAGGACTAAACAAAAGTGTTTGGGTTCAGATGTGGATATGATGACTACATTGAAATCATTCGACATTGAACTCTGACACTGTAACCATTGATTATAAACACTTTATCGGTATATCGGTATATACGGCCTTGATTGGAACCTGCCATAGTTCTAGAGATTGGGTGTGAATTTAAAGGTCTTCCGTGTTCACTGGTTTCATATTTTTAATATATTTGATTTGAGGAGGTAAGTTTTGGTTGATGTAAGATTTGATGCTGCCTGCCACCATGAATTGTGTATTGGTAATTGGTAATTGTTATGATTTTTAAGCTGTATATTATTTTTACATATTACATTTTTAAACTATATTACCGTGAACTGTGGGGTTGAGATTCAAAAGTAAAGTGTCATCAATCATCATGAATATGACTAAGCTATGCTTAAAGGGAATGTTTCATCTTTGTATTGGTTTCGAACTGAAATAGCCATTATTTTTGGCCGTTATTGAAATGTCGAAAATACTAAAATCATTTTCCCAAAACCTTAACCGTTTTTAAGCAATTCAATTTATAGTTTGCAAAATGGGGTCTAGGCTAGTGTCGCCGCTGATTAGCTGACAGCGACTTTTTCAGCCAATCCCACTTTGTCAGCCAATCAGCGCGGTCTATAATGACGTCATCATCCCCCCAAAAACGTAATTTGAATAAAGTTAAGTGACTTTTCGAGAGAAAAAATATCACCATCGTTTTCAGCAGCACTTGCTTCATATTTTCGACTGCAACCAGCGTATATTTGACAACTTTCAGAAAGGTGCAACATTCCCTTTAAGAAGCTTGGTACTGCTCTGCTGTTGCGAGGTCTATCTTAGTAGGTACATATCTCGCCTTGTTACAATTTACAATTAAAGTTGCGTTAGAGCCATGTTGATGCTGCAAAGTGTTCTTGGATCATGCTTGATGGTGGAACTTCTAATAGAAGTATCATCATTTGTGCTAATATTTTTTCCCTTCAAAGGTGCTTTTCTATTCATTCCTGTCAAAGGGTATCACACAGTACAATGTATTACTTCAGCTTTTAACTTTCCTTTGATATTGATTTGAATGTTTTGTTTGTACAGCTGCCATTTATTAATATATGCTGGATACATGGATCCCACGGGGTCTTTTGTTGGTCTGGATCCATGATCCCAGTGGATCTCTCGGCAACAATACAATGTTGGATCCATGATCTAGTCGATCCCACGGCAAAAATATAAGGTTGGATCTATGATGTCAGTGGATCTCTTGACAAAACTGAGAGGGTGGATCTATGATCCCATATGATACCGGATCCATGGGATCAGATCCCGGGATCCATTTTTGGGATCCATGCACATGTCTGCTCGCAGCCCAAACAAATATCACCCCTCCGCCTCCCCTCCCGTGCGACACACCTTTCTCCGAGTAGAGGTCCTTCTCGACGACGCGCAGAAAGCGTTTGGGCGTCTCGGTGTCGTCCGGCAGGTGGAACAGGATCAGGAACGGCAGGCCCTCTTCCGTCAGCTCCTCGGCGTTCTCGAACGTGATCTCCCGTACCTACGGCAGCCGGACAGACAGGAGGAGGTCAGACGACAGCGGCAGCCGGCTCCGGGCAGCCCCTCACCGGGACTGCATTATGCATAGTTATCCAGTGGCGGCTCGTGGTCCCCAAAGCACCTGAGGCCCAAGTCCAGAAGTTGCAACGAGTAGGAGCAGCTGCCAGTTTAGTTAAAACACTTAAAACAAGTCACAGGCGTATGAACGGGGGAGGGGATGCGGGGGCCATGCATTTGATCAGAATGCTTGATAAAATCTGTATTTTTGTCTGAGGAAAATTTTGCTCAGTAAAATATAGATCAAGACGAGATGAGCTCAAATACATATAGAAATACATTTTGCATAAGGAGTGTGCCCCATAAATCCGGCGGTGCCAAAAACTTAACTGTTTAGTTCGGAAATTATATAAAAGACTACTTTCAATCATAGCTCTACTATATACAGTCACAGTTCTATATGAAAAGCAAACAGACAGCTTTTAACAAAAAGTCACTCCTGGCGCCACCTAGTGCCTGGGCTGTCGCCGCGCGGCAGCATTCGAGTCTGAGAAATTCGAGCAGATCGTATCACGCATGCGCAAGCCTCGAGAGGCCGGACTGACTGCGGCCTCAGCAGGGCTGAGGACCATGCAGCCGGGCGAGAGAGCTGCGGCATTTGCTGGAGCATCACATACCCGTAACGAATTATAATGCCAAAATTAAGTTATATCTCACGTAATATTGAAGAATGTCCTATATCCGTACAGCAATGAATATTCACTTATCTTAACCCGCGCCGTGCGGGGGGGGGGGGTAGACACCCCCTCAGGTTTTCGAGGATATCGGACAAACGGCGGCGCGCAGCGCCACCGTTTTGACACAGCTGATCGGGCATCAATTGCCCACATTATGCTAAAAAAAATACCTCGGGTCATCTCAGGTCAGGTCACCAGACCAGGTCACGTGACCCCACCTCCAAAAAAAAGGTTGTGGTCGTACCACAGTCACAGTTTTTAGATGATCGGTTTTACACTTACAGGATTTCATAAGGTCATATATATATATATATATATATATATATATATATATATATATATATATATATATATATATATATATATATATATATATATATATATATATATATATATATATATATATATATATATATATATATATATATATATATATATATATATCTACAATTCGTATATCTTGGATTTTGTTTTATCAGCGACCTAAGGTCGGGCCAATTTCGTGACCTCCCCATTATAAGTCAATGGGGAAATATTCGAATGCTTCCTATTCCAAGAATACGCAAGATAGCAGTCTAATTCCTAAATTAGCAATCTAAATGATTATATGCCATTCTTGATGACCTAGGTGCCATTTTTGTCAAGTGGCCCCTACAGGGTCAGCAGAGGTCATCCAAGGCCACCAACAGTTTTGTTGTCAATAACTCTCGACATAATTACGATAGAGAAGAGAAACCGACACCAATGTGTTTGTCTCGTCGAGACACGTCTTCCCATATGCAACATGTCCTACTTGGTTTTTCACAAGGTGAAATGTATGGCTTCCATTGAGATCATGACCCCGGATGAACTTTTCAAAGGTCAACCGGTCAACCGAGGTCACTGACCTTTGATGACCAGAGATGATATTGTTGGCCTCTGGAGGTTTCTAGGACATTTTAGGATGCTGATTTCAAACTTGGAATCCATTTGACGTAATTGTATATTCCACTGGGGTCATGCACTTCACACGTCAACCGAGGTCACTGACCTCCGATGACCTGAGATGACATTTTTAGACTCTGATAGTTTCTAGGACATTTTGACACAGATTTCAAATTGGCACCCATATTTTGCATAATATTATACATATAATTATATTAAATGGATTTCAAATTTGAAATCAGCATTCTAAAATGTCCTAGAAACTTCCAGAGGCCTTCTTCCAGAGGTCAAAGGTCAAATTGAAAGGGTCTGAAAGGGTCAGGTACGAAACCGCCCTTTTTTGTGCGATTTGACGTGGAATGACCCCAGAGGTACACAGGTCTGGGGAGGTACTCACCAGAGGTACACAGGTGCGGGAGGTACTCACCAGAGGAACACAGGTCCGGGAGGTACTCACCAGAGGTACACAGGTGCGGGAGGTACTCACCAGAGGAACACAGGTCCGGGGAGGTACTCACCAGAGGAGCACAGGTGCGGGATGTACTCACCAGAGGTACACAGGTGCGGGAGGTACTCACCAGAGGAACACAGGTCCGGGAGGTACTCACCAGAGGTACACAGGTGCGGGAGGTACTCACCAGAGGAACACAGGTCCGGGGAGGTACTCACCAGAGGAACACAGGTCCGGGAGGTACTCACCAGAGGTACACAGGTGCAGGAGGTACTCACCAGAGGAACACAGGTCCGGGGAGGTACTCACCAGAGGAGCACAGGTGCGGGAGGTACTCACCAGAGGTACACAGGTCCGGGGAGGTACTCACCAGAGGAACACAGGTGCGCCGGGCCCAGTCGGTGAGCGGTGCAGTGTCAGTGATAGGCACCGTCGGAGGCATGGCCGTGTCGTCCATTGAGCTCGGCCTGCGTACAATCACCATATCTTCACCGTCCGGCATGAACGGTCGGAACTCCGAACTGTCACAGAACAACAGGTCACGCCCGGTCAACACAGGTCACAGCAGGTCAGCACAGGTCACAGCAGAGCAGGCAGGCCAGAACATTTCGTTTAAGATGAAAGGTATCACAAGATGACTTAGAGTTTACGAGCTAACATGCTAAACTCATCGGTACTTATTTATCATCATAACTATGTAGTGTATCACTCATCGCCAGCGGTGGGCGCAATCACCCTCTAAATGCGCTCAAGTAACACATGGTTTAACCACCTAATAGCAGAAAAACTCACCCGAACCCGGCGAGAATAACACACTCGTCCTTCAGCGCCATTGCCATCTTCATAAACGACTGATATGTGTTCGAGTTGGGACTCTCGAAATAGCCAATCACCTGACCCTTCTTCTCCTGTGGGAAGAGACGGCCAGCGACCGGCAGTGTCAGATAAGTGTTCAGCCTCGTACATAAATGGATCACATTGACAGATGAGCACGAAGCATACGGCAATGATGTTGAGTTTCGCGCTGCCGCCGCCACGCCACCAAAGGTCATGGACAGATGCAAACATATATATGGTCAAAATACACAAGTTCACCGATTTAATTGAAGAAATCAGCAACGTTATTGACGTAAATGAATACAGAAAACTTTTGCAGATTTGCGTTTTGTATTTTCAGATTCATAGCGCACATATTACTACCATGCATAACCCACGCCACACAGACCACCACCATCCACAACCCACGCTACACAGACCACCACCATCCACAACCCACGCCACACATACCACCACCATCCACAACCCACGCCACACAGACCACCACCATCCACAACCCACGCCACACATACCACCACCATCCAAAACCCACCACCATCCACAACCCACGCCACACAGACCACCACCATCCACAACCCACGCCACACAGACCACCACCATCCACAACCCACGCCACACAGACCACCACCATCCACAACCCACCACCATCCACAACCCACGCCACACATACCACCACCATCCACAACCCACGCCACACAGACCACCACCATCCACAACCCACGCCACACATACCACCACCATCCACAACCCACCACCATCCACAACCCACGCCACACAGACCACCACCATCCACAACCCACGCCACACAGACCACCACCATCCACAACCCACGCCACACAGACCACCACCATCCACAACCCACGCCACACAGACCACCACCATCCACAACCCACGCCACACAGACCACCACCATCCACAACCCACGCCACACAGACCACCACCATCCACAACCCACGCCACACAGACCACCACCATCCACAACCCACGCCACACAGACCACCACCATCCACAACCCACGCCACACAGACCACCACCATCCGCAACCCACGCCACACAGACCACCACCATCCACAACCCACGCCACACAGACCACCACCATCCACAACCCACGCCACACAGACCACCACCATCCACAACCCACGCAACACAGACCACCACCATCCGCAACCCACGCCACACAGACCACCACCATCCACAACCCACGCCACACAGACCACCACCATCCACAACCCACGCCACACAGACCACCACCATCCACAACCCACGCCACACAGACCACCACCATCCACAACCCACGCCACACATACCACCACCATCCACAACCCACGCCACACATACCACCACCATCCACAACCCACGCCACACAGACCACCACCATCCACAACCCACGCCACACAGAAACAATCCTTCGCTGTTCGATCCGGCAGGCTGTGAATCGTCTCACCTCCTGGAGCTCACCAGTCGAGTTGATGACCTTGACCTCGCCTCACCTCCCGGAGCTCACTAGTCGAGTTGATGACCTTGACCTCGCCTCCCGGAGCTCACTAGTCGAGTTGATGATCTTGACCTACCCTCATCC
The DNA here is from genome assembly GCA_036785665.1 of Chirona hameri. Lineage (NCBI taxonomy): Eukaryota > Metazoa > Arthropoda > Thecostraca > Balanomorpha > Balanidae > Chirona > Chirona hameri. Next base: position 42,975 of record JAXIVJ010009279.1, read on the forward strand.
CTGGAGCTCACCAGTCGAGTTGATGACCTTGACCTCATGTCACCTTGAGCTTACCAGTCGAGTTGATGACCCTGACCTCGCCTCACCTCCTGGAGCTCACCAGTCGTGTTGATGACCTTGACCTCGTCTCACTTCCTGGAGCTCGTCGGTCAAGTCGATGACCTTGACCCCGCCTCACCTTCTGGAGCTTGTCGGTCAAGTTGGTGACCTTGGCCTGGTCTCACCTTCCGGGGCTCGTCAGTCGACTTGATGACCTTGACCTCACCTCCTGGATCTCGTCGGTCGAGTTGATGACCTTGACCGGGTCTCGGATCTCCTCTTCGAGGAACTTGAGGAAGCTCTCTGCGCTGCGCTGGCCGCGGTACTCCTTCTTGGCCGGGTGCCCGTTGCGAAACAGCTTCAGCGTCGGGTACTTACTGATGTGGAACCGAGACGACAGCTTGTCTGTGGACAGGCGAGAGGGTGTCAGGACCGAGAGGGTATCAGGACCGAGAGGGCGTCAGGACCGAGAGGGTGTCAGGACCGAGAGGGCGTCAGTACCGAGAGGGTGTCAGGACCGAGAGGGCGTCAGGACCGAGAGGGTGTCAGGACCGAGAGGGCGTCAGGACCGAGAGGGCGTCAGGACCGAGAGGGCGTCAGGACCGAGAGGGTGGCAGGACCGAGAGGGTGTCAGGACCGAGAGGGTGTCAGGACCGAGAGGGTGTCAGGACCGAGAGGGCGTCAGGACCGAGAGGGCGTCAGGACCGAGAGGGCGTCAGGACCGAGAGGGTGTCAGGACCGAGAGGGTGTCAGGACCGAGAGGGCGTCAGGACCGAGAGGGCGTCAGGACCGAGAGGGCGTCAGGACCGAGAGGGTGTCAGGACCGAGAGGGTGTCAGGACCGAGAGGGCGTCAGGACCGAGACGACAGCTTGTCAGTGGACAGGCGAGAGGGTGTCAGGACCGAGAGGGCGTCAGGACCGAGAGGGCGTCAGGACCGAGAGGGCGTCAGGACCGAGAGGGCGTCAGGACCGAGAGGGCGTCAGGACCGAGAGGGTGTCAGGACCGAGAGGGCGTCAGGACCGAGAGGGCGTCAGGACCGAGAGGGCGTCAGGACCGAGAGGGTGTCAGGACCGAGAGGGCGTCAGGACCGAGAGGGCGTCAGGACCGAGAGGGCGTCAGGACCGAGAGGGCGTCAGGACCGAGAGGGTGTCAGGACCGAGAGGGCGTCAGGACCGAGAGGGCGTCAGGACCGAGACGACAGCTTGTCAGTGGACAGGCGAGAGGGCGTCAGGACCGAGAGGGTGTCAGAACCGAGAGGGCGTCAGGACCGAGAGGGCGTCAGGACCGAGACGACAGCTTGTCAGTGGACAGGCGAGAGGGTGTCAGGACCGAGAGGGCGTCAGGACCGAGAGGGCGTCAGGACCGAGAGGGTGTCAGGACCGAGAGGGCGTCAGGACCGAGAGGGTGTCAGGACCGAGAGGGCGTCAGGACCGAGAGGGCGTCAGGACCGAGAGGGCGTCAGGACCGAGAGGGCGTCAGGACCGAGAGGGCGTCAGGACCGAGAGGGCGTCAGGACCGAGAGGGTGTCAGGACCGAGAGGGTGTCAGGACCGAGAGGGCGTCAGGACCGAGAGGGTGTCAGGACCGAGAGGGCGTCAGGACCGATAGGGCGTCAGGACCGATAGGGCGTCAGGACCGAGAGGGTGTCAGGACCGAGAGGGCGTCAGGACCGAGAGGGCGTCAGGACCGAGAGGGCGTCAGGACCGAGAGGGTGTCAGGACCGAGAGGGCGTCAGGACCGAGAGGGCGTCAGGACCGAGAGGGTGTCAGGACCGAGAGGGCGTCAGGACCGAGAGGGCGTCAGGACCGAGAGGGTGTCAGGACCGAGAGGGCGTCAGGACCGAGAGGGTGTCAGGACCGAGAGGGCGTCAGGACCGAGAGGGTGTCAGGACCGAGACGACAGCTTGTCAGTGGACAGGCGAGAGGGTGTCAGAACCGGTGAAAGTGCTTGCAACAGAGCACCATCGGTACATGGTTACCGGGGAAAATCTGGAACGAAAGAGTCTGGGATTTCCGACTAGCGGTTGTAAGGTTGCATCATTTGACAGTAACTGTAATGTTGGGATATTTTACAGGGAATAGTTCACCTTTAACATGGGGTTTTGAACTGAGATAGCAGATTTGTAGAGCAGATCTAAAAATGGGTTGTGGTGAAAGAATTACCTCCCTACGTTAAGTAATTTCGACACAGGACTAGTGGGCCCGGTTTCATGTCCGCTATTCCGGACCATGATCGGGACATGAACGCTCGCCGCCGGGGGCAGGTACACTCTCTGGCACGTAGACTCTGATCACGACGCCTGGTTAATATCCGCTCAGCCGGATCAGCAGGCTATGTTGTCTGGCCAAGTGCAACTTTTCATATTGATTGAACCACCGCCTATGGATGATAACGATACGGCGATGTCTTCGAAATTGAGCGTAACAAACCCGCCACGCCCCGACTGCTCCGTGCGGTCTCGCGCGTAGAACGAACTGTCCGGGTGACGCCGTGACAGCGCGGCACAATACCGGCCGCCGCAACAGCGCGGACGGCAATGTAATGAATGCCATGTGGCGCGTGAGGCTGCCAGTTCACGAGGAGCCAATGCTTTGACCTTTGTCCGACGCGTGTAAGGTAACAAATGTGTCATGTTCCATGGTCATTGGTAAGAGTGCACTGGCAGCTCTTCCCTACAGCAAGAGTTGTGTTGGTCGTTGTCAGTCCCACACACACAACTGCAAATCGCACCAATGGGGGTGCGGACAGGTAGTGAGTTTTCACGCATAACAAATTCAGCGCATTTTTCTCGATTTTTCGACATACTTCTCACACAAAAACGAAATAAACGCCTCTTAACTTCTCGTATTTTTTCAAACATTCTTGATTTTGTGTGTGATGTTACGACACGACCATAGTGATTGTGACGGCGCTCGCGACGCATGCGCCATTAGTGGAGTTAGTGCGTTTAAGGCCATAGAACAACGCTGGCTGGGAAAATAGGACAGAGTTATCAGGATTCCTTTTAGGTAGGTTACTCTCTTCCCACGGTTCGTTGGAAGCAGTGTTCTGGAGAAAAAAAATGTATTTTGGGGTGGAAATGACCAGCCTTGGAATTTGGGCAATTGTCTGGACTTTTTGGGTCCAAAGAATTTTGCTCTCATATTTGTTCATATTTGTTTTTTTTCATATTTGTTCAGGAAATTTGCTCTCCTTTAGCCTGATCTTACCGACATTGTAGTTGAAATATAATTCAATTTTCCTCTAAAGGATTTAATATCTATTACAAATAAGGATTTTTTAACTTTCCAAGTAAAATAATTAAAACAAAAATGAAAATCTTAACTTGTCTGACAATACAATTTTACTCTCCACCTATGGATTTTTACTATCCGGGACCAGGTCATGAAATTAAAAATCCAACACTGAAAATGACACCTAGGTGAATTCTTTTTCACCTCACTGGAAATAGCAAAAGTCGCGTTTTAGCCTCGCGAAAATTCAATGAGTGGCTTATGCCCATGCAGCTAGACTATTATCATCTCAGAACTAAAAGATTAATTCAATTTCATTCAAATTCCTGGCTTTTCAGCGAAAATGTAGTTACCAGTAACACAAAGTACGCAATATTGCGGGAAGTGTTCACAGTATTCTGGTATCTGGCTCATGAAATAATGTTTTTAGGCCTGATGGTATACGTGTCATAATTTAGTAGCCTCGTAGAAAGTGAGGCGAGAACGAGGTCGATTGACACCCTGTTGGATCTTAATTTCAATGACGGAAATTAATAAACGGCAAAGGAAACTAATGTCACTAAATAAAGCAATCATTTGTGTATATTTTCGAAAAGTTTCGTGCATTTTCATCCATTCATTTGAATGTCATGCAAAATTATGTTAACCCTTGTATTTTTTTTCACTATTTTCGCACTGCCTTTTTGACTGTGTTGTTGGTATTTTTTTCATTTTTCTCAAACACAAAGACCGGTGCCGGACCGGTGCCGCAGGTCGGCTCGTCCCTCACACTGGACCGGATCTCCTCTTAGACGGACGGGTGGGAGGAGGAGCGGCTCGGGCGGTCCGGACCGGTGCCGCAGGTCGGCTCGTCCCTCACACTGGACCGGATCTCCTCTTAGACGGACGGGTGGGAGGAGGAGCGGCTCGGGCGGTCCGGACCGGTGCCGCAGGTCGGCTCGTCCCTCACACTGGACCGGATCTCCTCTTAGACGGACGGGTGGGAGGAGGAGCGGCTCGGGCGGTCCGGACCGGTGCCGCAGGTCGGCTCGTCCCTCACACTGGACCGGATCACTAGTCACCGCTGACTGACAAACCACCGAGACAGCGAGACGACCCAGGCAGCCGGCATCTCTCCAGCAACGCCATACAACAATACAAACGTGCAGCCAGCATTACGCTACGACCCGATACGCAGTGCCGGGGCACAGCCAAACCTGGGAAAGCAGCAAACACAGGGCACAGCGGGGGGGGGGGGGTAGTCACCAGTTGTTCGAAAACGTGTCCCTTTGCTACAGCCAAAGTAAAATGGTTACACGGGGCACATAAACCGAGACCCACAGCGCAGTCGGCTGGCCGTCGGTGTCGTGGTCGTCTATGGTTGCAAAGTATTCAACGGAACTCTACTGGAGTTGGTTACCCACCTACTAATACATGCTTTCAAACCGTGCGGACAGGCGACAGTCACCGTGGTGGAGGTCATTCACCGCGCCAAACCAGTGTAGCCCGGCGGATTTCCACCGCAGACGGAGCAACACCGGCGCCCAGAGACGCGGGACCGCCGCAGAGTGGCAGGATTTGGTATCGCAATGCCGGCAGGCAGTGACAGACACTGCCGCAGAGTGGCAGGATTTCGTATCGCAATACCGGCAGGCAGAGTGGCAAGATTTGGTACCACAATACCGGCAGACACAGTAGATAGGTACTGCCGTAGAGGGGTACGATTTTGTACCACAGCGGGCGCATTTTACACTGCACAGAATGCTATTTTTTGTCTTAGTCATCGAGCAAGGAATAACGGTGCAGTTACGTGTCAATATTGAGTACCACTGTGACTCGGGACAGACTTGATCGGTGGTCACGGGTGAGCAGGTTTCATTGCTAATGTAGCGGCGATGGCGGGAAGGTGGCAGAGTTGTAAGCGTCACCAGCAGCCCAGATAAGACCATACACAAAGCTTTGACGCCGGAGTGGTCAGCGCAACACTTGCTAGAGTCGGCACGGGAGCAGCTGACGGTCAGGCACCCCGGTGAGAGCGGAGCTGGCCGGGCGGGATTGGTAGGGTGACCGGCGCGGAATCTCCACCGCTCACCACCCCGGCCCGCCGCTGGCCACCGCCACCAGCACCGGCACCGGGACACCGACCGACCGACCGACCAGACGTCACCAACAGACATGAGCCGGCAGCTCAGCTCTAACAGGTCACCGCGGTCACCGCGCTCCGGCGTCACCGGCAGGCAGACGCTTAATGAAGTCACCTCGAACGATACACCACCTCCCAGGGCCCCAGGAACCTCGATGGTGGTTGGGTAACCTCCCAGGACCCCGGAACCTCGATGGTTGTTTGGGGTTTGGGCGCCTGAACTGCTATGGACCATGGTGATTTGGCGCGCCTATGGAACTTCAAGCTCATGCACATTGGGCGGGCAGTGGCATTTAGCGCGACATAATTGTGTATCTACTTTCTCTGGGATTCAGATGTCTTACATTAATATGAGCTTGCATGAGATGCTGTCTGATGCATTCACGATTGTCTTGCGGAGATTCTCCGCATTTTATCCTAAACATCACGACCTGAAGTGTTGCAAAATAGCCGTACAAGACAACTGTAAATTGACCCGACCTCTGGTGCGACAGCTCTGACGTAGATGCATGTTATGTGATGTGCAAGTCATTGAAAAACATTTAAATGTCGTGCTATTGATATATTTTGGGTATCTTGTGCCTAATGACCCAATTCACAAAAAATGAACATTTTATTACACACAAAAATGTTACCCCAGCAAATGTTTTTGTTTTGTTAATTAAGTTACCTATACAGGGTGCGCATTAAGTTCTGGCCGCTTTACGCCTGACTGTTTACGTCGACTCTGATTGGTTGGCAGTGTGCCAATGACCTGGGGCGTGACCCCTCTGACCCCGGCCACCCTGTGGGGAGTATTAGAGCCCCTCCATGTCATGTTTAGTTATGGATACTCAGAGGAAACGACAACTTGTCGCTGGCTACCTGCGCGGGGCGGCCGGGTCCGTGAAGACGAACGCGCAAGTGGCGGCGGACTGCGGCGTTGGACAGAGGACAGTTCGACGGATCAAGGCCAAGTTGCGTTCTGGGGGAAGTCTTGAAGATGACCCCAGGCCTGGGCGACCTCGGACTGTCCGAAGCCCTCAGAAAGTGGACGCCGCAGAAGGTCCTCGGGGTGGTCGGTTCCGACGGCAAGAAGTGTCCTATCATCTTCGTGGACGCCAACGAAAAGATCAACAGGGAGGTGTACGAGCGTCTGTTGGACACGGAGGTCATCCCTGGATCAAGGACACCTACCCGGATGGAAACTTTGTGTTCCAGCAGGACGGGGCACCCGCACACAACGCCAACGTCATCGAGCAGAAGCTGGCGGACGAGCTCGGAGGAGAGCCACATTTCTGGAGCAAGGAGATGTGGCCGCCCCAGTCACCCGATCTGAACCCGCTCGACTACAGCATCTGGAGCGTTCTACAGGAGGATGTTCAGGCGATATCCCATCCCAACCTGGAGTCTCTCAAGGCTCACATCGTGGAGGCTTGGGATGGGATGGAGGAGGCCTACATCGCCAACACCTGCCGCTCCTTCCGAGGCCGTGTGGAGGCCGTCGTCGAGGCTAGCGGCGGCTACATCGAGACATAGACTTGAAATGTCCCTAAGTTGTTGTGTGTAACTGTATTTTGGATATAAATCCGAAATATATGTGTTCTGTACATGTGTTTGTGAAAATGCTGGAAGCGGCCAGGACTTAATGCGCACCCAGTATGCTCTTATTAGCAAATCTTGCAACATATCGTGATATAAGTCAATGTCAATGTAGTAGCTACAAATCGCAGCGAAACCATAACCACAGGTGAAATTCTCAGTTATATCACCAAAATTGTTTCATCATGGGTGCGTTTGAAATGCGATACTCAGCACAATATTACATAGAGCGCCTCGACGGAGAAACACATTGGTGACAGCTGTAGGCATCACTTTATCATGCGTATCTCAAAAGTTATTCCCTAAAAACAATTCCGCGGTTTTTAGAATGTTTCAAGTTCGATGGCCTCCCCTATTGACCTGAGATGAAATCTGATGGAGCCTGGGTGACAAAAAAAAATCAATTTTCTTTCGGACGATTTTTTCGCGCGTCGCGCGCTCTTTTTGTTTTCGAGATATAGACTGTTTTTGGTAAGGATACCATTTATGGCCGACATTTTACCTTTGTTGACCTCTGGTAACCTCAATAATGACCTGACCTAAAAATGAACTTAGTACTTTCATAATACCTTGTTTCGAGCTATCTAACGTTTTGTTATGTCTGTCGCTATGTTGCATTTTTTTTTTTAAATCTTAGAGGGCATGTATTCCCCCCCCCCCCCTCCTGTCGGTTCGAAGTTGGCGCGGACCCCCGTCGGTGCGCGGGGTTAACAATTTTAGTTACACGCACAAGGCTCCTTGAAGGTCCCAGCAGCAACACAATGAAGACGATGGCAACGCGAAACGTCGGGCACTCAACATTTTACGTTGCCACGATTGCTCACGTTTGTGACAAATTACATTGCAAACACATAAATTCGAGGTAATTCACTGACGTATAGACTATGGAATGTGGAGGCGCTTTACGCGAAACAATCCGTCATAAGTTTGCAAAGACAACTTCAGAAAACAGCAACGTATACAACTTCAGTCGAACATTTTGAGCGCTCATGGGCTTATCAAGTAGCTTGTCTTAGTTTAAGGCCACTGGCAGATCAGCAGGTGGCGAGAGGGGGGGGGGGGCAAAGGGCCCGAAATCGGCCACAAATTGACACATTCCCTGATTTTAAAAGAATAATTAAGCAACTTAACAAGGGAATGTTCACCATCAAAATTCAATACGAAACGAAATGCAATGGCTGACCTTGTACCGGCGCTGCCCGATCAGTGACCGGTCGGTTGCGAGTGGTGGGCGGAGTCAAGGGCGGGACTACAGAGCGACCAGATGTTAGCCTCTATCCGAGCTCGTATTGTGTTTAACATTACGAGTGAATGGAAAGCGCCCTAATTTTTTGTTTGACACGAACCAACTTTTATAATAAAAATTAGCGCAGGGGCCAGACACGTCCATTGCGAGAAATTTGTTCATACCAGTTGATACATTCAAACGTTATCGCCGAAAATTAGGGTCGCAAACGCACTGGTGGATCCAGGGGGGGGGGGGGGCAACCAGACCATGCCCCCCCCCCCAACCACCTGAAATCGGCGCAAATTTGACACATTTCCTCAGATAATATAAAATATATGCGACTTTTACCAAGGAAAGTTTGTTTTAAATCAGTAATCACTGCACAAACAAGTGAAATCCGATGAGTTTTCAGAATTGTGTGAGACTTTTTGGGGATTTGCCCCCCCCCCCCCCAACTGACCCAAACCACTCATTCTGGATCCGCCCTTGATGCCCCCCCCCCCGCAAAAGCCTGGAGGGGGTCAACATGTATTTTACCCCCCCCCCCAAAAAAAAAAGAAGAAGT
>JAXIVJ010009280.1:10000-51742 GCA_036785665.1 Chirona hameri
CAATGATATCATATCGAGCTCTAGAGAGACATTTTTGTGTAAGTTTCTGTCATCAGCACCCTTCTCTTCAAATGTTTTAACTTGTAATGCCTAACAGAGAGAAAAATCAGTGAAAACCCAAACGAATCGTCAAAAACTACACAGCCTCAAAGAGAAATATCTGGCCTATAATTTGATCTAAAAATTACATTCGTTTGTTGTTTCCTTTCACCCATAATCAAACCGTGAATGTTGACTACGATTTCTGCATTTGCCCTCCAAATGCCGTCACTGAAAGTTAGCTTCCTTTGCGGCCACTTGATACTGTGAAAACGCATCCCCATTTTGTTTTTACATGGCCTTTATATGATGCCTGGACATTTGTGAACACAAAGCCAACGGCGATTTTCGTTTTAAAAATAGTCGTTGTGTGAATTTAGGCCAGTTTTGACCTCGAGTTAAAACACTGCGACGGCCCGGTGGAAATCTTCTAGCTCTGAAAAACATGTAAACATGTTTCTCATTTTTCTACGATTTTGAATGACCAGGATACTCTATTTCCTGCATCCAAGTAGTCATTCTGTTTCTGGTGTATCGTATTTTTGGTGTATTCAGGTATATCACTCTTGACATTTGACAACGACATCGATCTTAGGTCTAAAATTCCCAAATAAGTCTCCATGTTCCAACACATGCACTTCGGCTTCAGGAGCAATGCCATATCAGGATGCCCCGTCTATTTACAGGTCAGTCTGGCGCCGGAAACAACTGGGCCAAGGGCCACTACACAGAGGGCGCTGAGCTCGTGGACGAAGTTCTGGACATCGTCCGTAAGGAAGCCGAGAACAGCGACTGCCTGCAGGGCTTCCAGATGACGCACAGTCTGGGCGGCGGCACCGGCTCCGGCATGGGCACCCTGCTCATCTCCAAGGTGCGGGAGGAGTACCCGGACCGAATCCTCGCTACGTTCTCGGTGATGCCGTCGCCAAAGGTGTCGGACACGGTGGTGGAGCCCTACAACGCGACTCTTTCCACTCACCAGCTGATAGAGAACACTGACGAGACGTTCTGCATCGATAACGAGGCACTCTACGACATCTGCTACAGACAGTTGAAGCTTACGACTCCGACGTACGGCGATCTCAACCACCTGATCTGCCTGGCCATGTCGGGCCTTACGACTTGTCTGAGGTTCCCCGGCCAGCTGAACGCCGATCTGCGGAAACTGGCCACCAACATGGTGCCGTTCCCGCGTCTGCACTTCTTCGTGCCGGGTTTCGTGCCTCTCGTGTCGCGAGAGAGTCAAGGGTACAAGGCGCTCACAGTGGCCGAGCTCACCCAGGAGATGTTCGAAGCCAAGAACATGATGGCCGCCTGCGACCCGCGCCACGGCCGCTACCTCACCGTCGCCGCCATCTATCGGGGTCGCATGTCCATGAAGGAGGTCGACGAGCAGATCGTCGCCGTACAGAACAAGAACAGCAGCTACTTCGTCGAGTGGATTCCGCACAACGTCAAGACGGCCGTGTGCGACATCCCGCCGCGAGGCCTCAAGCTTTCTGCCACCTTCGTTGGCAACACCACCGCCATACAGGAGCTATTCAAGCGCATCTCGGAGCAGTTCACCGCCATGTTCCGGCGCAAAGCTTTCCTCCACTGGTACACCGGTGAGGGCATGGACGAGATGGAGTTCACCGAGGCGGAGAGCAACATGAACGACCTGGTGTCTGAGTACCAGCAGTACCAAGAGGCCACTATCGATGAGGAGATTGAGGATTACGAAGGTGGCGACGACGACGAAGACAATCAGAGGGATGGAAATGATGACTATGATCGCAACGATGACTACGACAGACGCGACAATGACAGGCGCGACAACGACGATCGGCGCGAAGAGGATGACTACGAGTAGGCAGAGAGCTCACCTTCGGGTTGGTTCCCGAAAAGAGCTTGAAGCTGCTTAGTTCGGTGGCATGTTTAGTTGTGAAATGGTGCCCCGAGTTTGTTTTCGAGGGATGTGTTGTTGCATGTGAGTCACGTTTGGTGATCGGTCTCGCTCTCTTGGTGGTGTAGAACACCAGAGATGGTACTAGTGTGTGCCGCTCCACATTTATATCGCTGCGGGTGTCGCAAGTGGATGTTGACGGATATCACAGTGTTTTATCTTAGTCAATTCCGTGCGCTGTGCAATAACTGTGAAGGAGTTATTTCATTAGTGGTGTACTCTTTCGTTTATGATCTACCAATACCACAGTTATAATTTCGTTATAATTCTAGCAGTGACGAAGTTTTTGAAGCGCCTATTAATTATTCACATAGGTGAAAAAGTCGTGAACGCGTGAACGTGCGTACGCGACAGCTAAGCGTCGTTTTTGGTGGCAGAATGCGACAGAATCTGGAATAATTTAGCCAACTATTTTCTTCGGAGAAAATACACATATTTCTCCTACATAACTGTTAGCTGGCCGAACCTGAATGGCTATGTGCCCACCCTCACGCTATTGTGAGGGTGGGCTATTGTGAGGGAGGTGGGTACACTCATTCCCATGAGGGCGAGGGTGTGCCCACCCTCACCCTCATGCATATATTTTTGCAGCATTTCAGTGATCGAGTTGTCGCAGAGAAAACAAAACGGCCAGCGCGCGAACGAAAAGTAATGGTTTCCCCATTGGCCGTTTGCGGTTCGTTTGCTGTTGCACTGTCGCATCTGTCGCACGCTATTTTTCTCAACTTTGATTTTTCAAGGTTTTCAACACTATGTCGCCGAACGCGTGTATTTTTCTCGTAAGTGCGATACGGCTTATTCCTGTGAAAGTTTTTCTTCCGTCAGAATATCTCTATCGGTGGCTAAAAATAGTGCACTGCAGTATCGGACTTACTCAAAAATACACGCATGTCCGAACGGGTAAAGACATCTAGAGACACCTATGGGGACGTCCATGAATTATGTTACGCATTGTTCGCCGATTTTCGATTCCCCCAACCGCTCGTCACAAAATGTCACGCTGAAGCGAACCCCCTCATATAATTACGTTACTCTGATGCCAACCCCCCCCCCCCCCCCCATTTAACAGAATTAGTGTCAACAGACCAGGAACCACTCTATAGTCATGTGGGTAAATATATTCGACGCCTGGTCCTCCTGAGGAAGTCACCTCCCGGCCTGGCCCTCCTGAGGAAGTCACCTCCCGGCCTGGCCCTCCTGAGGCAGTCACCTCCCGGCCTGGCCCTCCTGAGGAAGTCACCTCCCGGCCTGGCCCTCCTGAGGCAGTCACCTCCCGGCCTAGCCCTCCTGAGGAAGTCACCTCCCGGCCTGGCCCTCCTGAGGAAGTCACCTCCCGGCCTGGCCCTCTTGAGGCAGTCACCTCCCGGCCTGGCCCTCCTGAGGAAGTCACCTCCCGGCCTGGCCCTCCTGAGGAAGTCACCTCCCGGCCTGGCCCTCTTGAGGCAGTCACCTCCCGGCCTGGCCCTCCTGAGGAAGTCACCTCCCGGCCTGGCCCTCCTGAGGCAGTCACCTCCCGGCCTGGCCCTCTTGAGGCAGTCACCTCCAGGCCTGGCCCTCCTGAGGAAGTCACCTCCCGGCCTGGCCCTCTTGAGGCAGTCACCTCCCGGCCTGGCCCTCTTGAGGAAGTCACCTCCCGGCCTGGCCCTCCTGAGGAAGTCACCTCCCGGCCTGGCCCTCCTGAGGAAGTCACCCCCCCGGCCTGGCCCTCCTGAGGAAGTCACCTCCCGGTCTGGCCCTCTTGAGGCAGTCACCTCCCGGCCTGGCCCTCCTGAGGAAGTCACCTCCCGGCCTGGCCCTCTTGAGGCAGTCACCTCCCGGCCTGGCCCTCTTGAGGCAGTCACCTCCCGGCCTGGCCCTCCTAAAGGAAGTCACCTCCCGGCCTGGCCCTCCTGAGGAAGTCACCTCCCGGCCTGGCCCTCTTGAGGCAGTCACCTCCCGGCCTAGCCCTCCTGAGGAAGTCACCTCCCGGCCTGGCCCTCCTGAGGAAGTCACCTCCCGGCCTGGCCCTCTTGAGGCAGTCACCTCCCGGCCTGGCCCTCTTGAGGCAGTCACCTCCCGGCCTGGCCCTCTTGAGGCAGTCACCTCCCGACCTGGCCCTCCAGAGGAAGTCACCTCCCGGCCTGGCCCTCCTGAGGAAGTCACCTCCCGGCCTGGCCCTCTTGAGGCAGTGACCACCCGACCTGGCCTCTAGCGTCAGTCACAATCAGTCCTCGCCCGAGCCGGTCGTGTGCCGGCCGGCCTCCTCCCGGCACACGACCGGGAGGAGGCCACTGGTGATCGGGTAAGCCTCACGCCACAGCAGACCAGGGTCGGGTAAGCCTCACGCCACAGCAGACCAGGGTCGGGTAAGCCTCACGCCACAGCAGACCAGGGTCGGGTAAGCCTCACGCCACAGCAGACCAGGGTCGGGTAAGCCTCACGCCACAGCAGACCAGGGTCGGGTAAGCTTCACGCCACAGCAGACCAGGGTCGGGTAAGCCTCACGCCACAGCAGACCAGGGTCGGGTAAGCCTCACGCCACAGCAGACCAGGGTCGGGTAAGCCTCACGCCACAGCAGACCAGGGTCGGGTAAGCCTCACGCCACAGCAGACCAGGGTCGGGTAAGCCTCACGCCACAGCAGACCAGGGTCGGGTAAGCCTCACGCCACAGCAGACCAGGGTCGGGTAAGCCTCACGCCACAGCAGACCAGGGTCGGGTAAGCCTCACGCCACAGCAGACCAGGGTCGGGTAAGCCTCACGCCACAGCAGACCAGGGTCGGGTAAGCCTCACGCCACAGCAGACCAGGGTCGGGTAAGCCTCACGCCACAGCAGACCAGGGTCGGGTAAGCCTCACACCACAGCAGACCAGGGTCGGGTAAGCCTCACGCCACAGCAGACCAGGGTCGGGTAAGCCTCACGCCACAGCAGACCAGGGTCGGGCAAGCCTCACGCCACTGCAGACCAGGGTCGGGTAAGCCTCACGCCACTGCAGACCAGGGTCGGGTAAGCCTCACGCCACAGCAGACCAGGGTCGGGTAAGCCTCACGCCACAGCAGACCAGGGTCGGGTAAGCCTCACGCCACAGCAGACCAGGGTCGGGTAAGCCTCACGCCACAGCAGACCAGGGTCGGGTAAGCCTCACGCCACAGCAGACCAGGGTCGGGTAAGCCTCACGCCACAGCAGACCAGGGTCGGGTAAGCCTCACGCCACAGCAGACCAGGGTCGGGTAAGCCTCACGCCACAGCAGACCAGGGTCGGGTAAGCCTCACGCCACAGCAGACCAGGGTCGGGTAAGCCTCACGCCACAGCAGACCAGGGTCGGGTAAGCCTCACGCCACTGCAGACCAGGGTGGGGTAAGCCTCACGCCACAGCAGACCAGGGTGGGGTAAGCCTCACGTCACAGCAGACCAGGATCGGGTAAGCCTCACGCCACAGCAGACCAGGGTCGGGTAAGCCTCACGCCACAGCAGACCAGGGTCGGGTAAGCCTCACGCCACATCAGACCAGGGTCGGGTAAGCCTCACGCCACAGCAGACCAGGGTCGGGTAAGCCTCACGCCACAGCAGACCAGGGTCGGGTAAGCCTCACGCCACAGCAGACCAGGGTCGGGTAAGCCTCACGCCACAGCAGACCAGGGTCGGGTAAGCCTCACGCCACAGCAGACCAGGGTCGGGTAAGCCTCACGCCACAGCAGACCAGGGTCGGGTAAGCCTCACGCCACAGCAGACCAGGGTCGGGTAAGCCTCACGCCACAGCAGACCAGGGTCGGGTAAGCCTCACGCCACAGCAGACCAGGGTCGGGTAAGCCTCACGCCACAGCAGACCAGGGTGGGGTAAGCCTCACGCCACATCAGACCAGGATCGGGTAAGCCTCACGCCACAGCAGACCAGGGTCGGGTAAGCCTCACGCCACAGCAGACCAGGGTCGGGTAAGCCTCACGCCACAGCAGACCAGGGTCGGGTAAGCCTCACGCCACAGCAGACCAGGGTCGGGTAAGCCTCACGCCACAGCAGACCAGGGTCGGGTAAGCCTCACGCCACAGCAGACCAGGGTCGGGTAAGCCTCACGCCACAGCAGACCAGGGTCGGGTAAGCCTCACGCCACAGCAGACCAGGGTCGGGTAAGCCTCACGCCACAGCAGACCAGGGTCGGGTAAGCCTCACGCCACAGCAGACCAGGGTCGGGTAAGCCTCACGCCACAGCAGACCAGGGTCGGGTAAGCCTCACGCCACTGCAGACCAGGGTCGGGTAAGCCTCACGCCACAGCAGACGAGGGTCGGGTAAGCCTCACGCCACAGCAGACCAGGGTCGGGTAAGCCTCACACCACAGCAGACCAGGGTCGGGTAAGCCTCACGCCACAGCAGACCAGGGTCGGGTAAGCCTCACGCCACAGCAGACCAGGGTCGGGTAAGCCTCACGCCACTGCAGACCAGGGTCGGGTAAGCCTCACGCCACAGCAGACCAGGGTCGGGTAAGCCTCACACCACAGCAGACCAGGGTCGGGTAAGCCTCACGCCACAGCAGACCAGGGTCGGGTAAGCCTCACGCCACAGCAGACCAGGGTCGGGTAAGCCTCACGCCACAGCAGACCAGGGTCGGGTAAGCCTCACGCCACAGCAGACCATGGTCGGGTAAGCCTCACGCCACTGCAGACCAGGGTCGGGTAAGCCTCACGCCACAGCAGACCAGGGTCGGGTAAGCCTCACGCCACAGCAGACCAGGGTCGGGTAAGCCTCACGCCACTGCAGATCAGGGTGGGGTAAGCCTCACGCCACAGCAGACCAGGATCGGGTAAGCCTCACGCCACAGCAGACCAGGGTCGGGTAAGCCTCACGCCACAGCAGACCAGGGTCGGGTAAGCCTCACGCCACAGCAGACCAGGGTCGGGTAAGCCTCACGCCACAGCAGACCAGGGTCGGGTAAGCCTCACGCCACAGCAGACCAGGGTCGGGTAAGCCTCACGCCACAGCAGACCAGGGTCGGGTAAGCCTCACGCCACAGCAGACCAGGGTCGGGTAATCCTCACGCCACAGCAGACCAGGGTCGGGTAAGCCTCACGCCACAGCAGACCAGGGTCGGGTAAGCCTCACGCCACAGCAGACCAGGGTCGGGTAAGCCTAAAGCCACAGCAGACCAGGGTCGGGTAAGCCTCACGCCACAGCAGACCAGGGTCGGGTAAGCCTCACGCCACAGCAGACCAGGGTCGGGTAAGCCTCACGCCACAGCAGACCAGGGTCGGGTAAGCCTCACGCCACAGCAGACCAGGGTCGGGTAAGCCTCACGCCACTGCAGACCAGGGTCGGGTAAGCCTCACGCCACAGCAGACCAGGGTCGGGTAAGCCTCACGCCACAGCAGACCAGGGTCGGGTAAGCCTCACGCCACAGCAGACCAGGGTCGGGTAAGCCTCACGCCACAGCAGACCAGGATCGGGTAAGCCTCACGCCACAGCAGACCAGGGTCGGGCAAGCCTCACGCCACAGCAGACCAGGGTCGGGTAAGCCTCACGCCACAGCAGACCAGGGTCGGGTAAGCCTCACGCCACAGCAGACCAGGGTCGGGTAAGCCTCACGCCACAGCAGACCAGGGTCGGGTAAGCCTCACGCCACAGCAGACCAGGGTCGGGTAAGCCTCACGCCACAGCAGACCAGGGTCGGGTAAGCCTCACGCCACAGCAGACCAGGGTCGGGTAAGCCTCACGCCACAGCAGACCAGGGTCGGGTAAGCCTCACGCCACAGCAGACCAGGGTCGGGTAAGCCTCACGCCACAGCAGACCAGGGTCGGGTAAGCCTCACGCCACAGCAGACCAGGATCGGGTAAGCCTCACGCCACAGCAGACCAGGGTCGGGTAAGCCTCACGCCACAGCAGACCAGGGTCGGGTAAGCCTCACGCCACAGCAGACCAGGGTCGGGTAAGCCTCACGCCACAGCAGACCAGGGTCGGGTAAGCCTCACGCCACAGCAGACCAGGGTCGGGTAAGCCTCACGCCACAGTAGACCAGGGTCGGGTAAGCCTCACGCCACAGCAGACCAGGGTCGGGTAAGCCTCACGCCACAGCAGACCAGGGTCGGGTAAGCCTCACGCCACAGCAGACCAGGGTCGGGTAAGCCTCACGCCACAGCAGACCAGGGTCGGGTAAGCCTCACGCCACAGCAGACCAGGGTCGGGTAAGCCTCACGCCACAGCAGACCAGGGTCGGGTAAGCCTCACGCCACAGCAGACCAGGGTCGGGTAAGCCTCACGCCACAGCAGACCAGGGTCGGGTAAGCCTCACGCCACAGCAGACCAGGGTCGGGTAAGCCTCACACCACAGCAGACCAGGGTCGGGTAAGCCTCACGCCACAGCAGACCAGGGTCGGGTAAGCTTCACGCCACAGCAGACCAGGGTCGGGTAAGCCTCACGCCACAGCAGACCAGGGTCGGGTAAGCCTCACGCCACAGCAGACCAGGGTCGGGTAAGCCTCACGCCACAGCAGACCAGGGTCGGGTAAGCCTCACGCCACAGCAGACCAGGGTCGGGTAAGCCTCACGCCACAGCAGACCAGGGTCGGGTAAGCCTCACGCCACAGCAGACCAGGGTCGGGTAAGCCTCACGCCACAGCAGACCAGGGTCGGGTAAGCCTCACGCCACAGCAGACCAGGGTCGGGTAAGCCTCACGCCACAGCAGACCAGGGTCGGGTAAGCCTCACGCCACAGCAGACCAGGGTCGGGTAAGCCTCACGCCACAGCAGACCAGGGTCGGGTAAGCCTCACGCCACAGCAGACCAGGGTCGGGTAAGCCTCACGCCACAGCAGACCAGGGTCGGGTAAGCCTCACGCCACAGCAGACCAGGGTCGGGCAAGCCTCACGCCACAGCAGACCAGGGTCGGGTAAGCCTCACGCCACAGCAGACCAGGGTCGGGTAAGCCTCACGCCACAGCAGACCAGGGTCGGGTAAGCCTCACGCCACAGCAGACCAGGGTCGGGTAAGCCTCACACCACAGCAGACCAGGGTCGGGTAAGCCTCACGCCACAGCAGACCAGGGTCGGGAAAGCTTCACGCCACAGCAGACCAGGGTCGGGTAAGCCTCACGCCACTGCAGACCAGGGTCGGGTAAGCCTCACGCCACAGCAGACCAGGGTCGGGTAAGCCTCACGCCACAGCAGACCAGGGTCGGGTAATCCTCACGCCACAGCAGACCAGGGTCGGGTAAGCCTCACGCCACAGCAGACCAGGGTCGGGTAAGCCTCACGCCACAGCAGACCAGGGTCGGGTAAGCCTCACGCCACATCAGACCAGGGTCGGGTAAGCCTCATGCCACAGCAGACCAGGGTCGGGTAAGCCTCACGCCACAGCAGACCAGGGTCGGGTAAGCCTCACGCCACAGCAGACCAGGGTCGGGTAAGCCTCACGCCACAGCAGACCAGGGTCGGGTAAGCCTCACGCCACAGCAGACCAGGGTCGGGTAAGCCTCACGCCACAGCAGACCAGGGTCGGGTAAGCCTCACGCCACAGCAGACCAGGGTCGGGTAAGCCTCACGCCACAGCAGACCAGGGTCGGGTAAGCCTCACGCCACAGCAGACCAGGGTCGGGTAAGCCTCACGCCACAGCAGACCAGGGTCGGGTAAGCCTCACGCCACAGCAGACCAGGGTCGGGTAAGCCTCACGCCACAGCAGACCAGGGTCGGGTAAGCCTCACGCCACAGCAGACCAGGGTCGGGTAAGCCTCACGCCACAGCAGACCAGGGTCGGGTAAGCCTCACGCCACAGCAGACCAGGGTCGGGTAAGCCTCACACCACAGCAGACCAGGGTCGGGTAAGCCTCACGCCACAGCAGACCAGGGTCGGGTAAGCCTCACGCCACAGCAGACCAGGGTCGGGTAAGCCTCACGCCACAGCAGACCAGGGTCGGGTAAGCCTCACACCACAGCAGACCAGGGTCGGGTAAGCCTCACGCCACAGCAGACCAGGGTCGGGTAAGCCTCACGCCACAGCAGACCAGGGTCGGGTAAGCCGCACGCCACAGCAGACCAGGGTCGGGTAAGCCTCACACCACAGCAGACCAGGGTCGGGTAAGCCTTACGCCACAGCAGACCAGGGTCGGGTAAGCCTCACGCCACAGCAGACCAGGGTCGGGTAAGCCTCACGCCACAGCAGACCAGGGTCGGGTAAGCCTCACGCCACAGCAGACCAGGGTCGGGTAAGCCTCACGCCACAGCAGACCAGGGTCGGGTAAGCCTCACGCCACAGCAGACCAGGGTCGGGTAAGCCTCACGCCACAGCAGACCAGGGTCGGGTAAGCCTCACACCACAGCAGACCAGGGTCGGGTAAGCCTCACGCCACAGCAGACCAGGGTCGGGTAAGCCTCACGCCACAGCAGACCAGGGTCGGGTAAGCCTCACGCCACAGCAGACCAGGGTCGGGTAAGCCTCACGCCACAGCAGACCAGGGTCGGGTAAGCCTCACACCACAGCAGACCAGGGTCGGGTAAGCCTCACGCCACAGCAGACCAGGGTCGGGTAAGCCTCACACCACAGCAGACCAGGGTCGGGTAAGCCTCACGCCACAGCAGACCAGGGTCGGGTAAGCCTCACGCCACTGCAGACCAGGGTCGGGTAAGCCTCACGCCACAGCAGACCAGGGTCGGGTAAGCTTCACGCCACAGCAGACCAGGGTCGGGTAAGCCTCACGCCACAGCAGACCAGGGTCGGGTAAGCCTCACACCACAGCAGACCAGGGTGGGGTAGGCCTCACGCCACAGCAGACCAGGATCGGGTAAGCTTCACGCCACAGCAGACCAGGGTCGGGTAAGCCTCACGCCACTGCAGACCAGGGTCGGGTAAGCCTCACGCCACAGCAGACCAGGGTCGGGTAAGCTTCACGCCACAGCAGACCAGGGTCGGGTAAGCCTCACGCCACAGCAGACCAGGGTCGGGTAAGCCTCACGCCACAGCAGACCAGGGTCGGGTAAGCCTCACGCCACAGCAGACCAGGGTCGGGTAAGCCTCACGCCACAGCAGACCAGGGTCGGGTAAGCCTCACACCACAGCAGACCAGGGTCGGGTAATCCTCACGCCACAGCAGACCAGGGTCGGGTAAGCCTCACGCCACAGCAGACCAGGGTCGGGTAAGCCTCACGCCACAGCAGACCAGGGTCGGGTAAGCGTCACGCCACAGCAGACCAGGGTCGGGTAAGCCTCACGCCACAGCAGACCAGGGTCGGGTAAGCCTCACGCCACAGCAGACCAGGGTCGGGTAAGCCTCACGCCACAGCAGACCAGGGTCGGGTAAGCCTCACGCCACAGCAGACCAGGGTCGGGTAAGCCTCACGCCACAGCAGACCAGGGTCGGGTAAGCCTCACGCCACAGCAGACCAGGGTCGGTAAGCCTCACGCCACAGCAGACCAGGGTCGGGTAAGCCTCACGCCACAGCAGACCAGGGTCGGGTAAGCCTCACACCACAGCAGACCAGGGTCGGGTAAGCCTCACGCCACAGCAGACCAGGGTCGGGTAAGCCTCACGCCACAGCAGACCAGGGTCGGGTAAGCCTCACGCCACAGCAGACCAGGGTTGGGTAAGCCTCACGCCACAGCAGACCAGGGTCGGGTAAGCCTCACACCACAGCAGACCAGGGTCGGGTAAGCCTCACGCCACAGCAGACCAGGGTCGGGTAAGCCTCACACCACAGCAGACCAGGGTCGGGTAAGCCTCACGCCACAGCAGACCAGGGTCGGGTAAGCCTCACGCCACTGCAGACCAGGGTCGGGTAAGCCTCACGCCACAGCAGACCAGGGTCGGGTAAGCTTCACGCCACAGCAGACCAGGGTCGGGTAAGCCTCACGCCACAGCAGACCAGGGTCGGGTAAGCCTCACACCACAGCAGACCAGGGTGGGGTAAGCCTCACGCCACAGCAGACCAGGATCGGGTAAGCTTCACGCCACAGCAGACCAGGGTCGGGTAAGCCTCACGCCACTGCAGACCAGGGTCGGGTAAGCCTCACGCCACAGCAGACCAGGGTCGGGTAAGCTTCACGCCACAGCAGACCAGGGTCGGGTAAGCCTCACGCCACAGCAGACCAGGGTCGGGACGCCATCGGAGCTACACAAACTCTCACAAATGGCCGCAACTGACACAAAGCCGCACTCACAGACGGCCAGCCACGAGTGCACGGGCGGCGGCCGGCCGCACAGTGCCTCGTCCGGCACTGCTCTGGGCTGGACTGGACCGGGGAAGTCCTCGCACCAGCCTAGGACCGGCAGACGGGCCGTCCGCTCCGCCTGTACACCGCCACTGCAATGCCCTGGTGCGGCGCCGGACCATCACAACACACACCGCACACAGCGGGGGGCGGCGCGCGCGAGCGGACCTAGTATATGTCTGGGCAGCGCTCCCCGTCCTCCTGACGGGCCTCCCAGTACTCGCCCGTGTAGACGTGCAGGTACTGGCTGGTGTAGGGGTCGTGCTCCTTGCGGAACCAGGCCGGCTGGTGACCGGTGTACTCCCCACCCTCGGCCTCCCGTTTTCGTCTGACTTCTCTCCTCCTGCTGCTTCTCCTCCAGTCCGACTTTCTCGGTGTTGACCTCGTCCCAGCTGCCGTTCTTCATGAGCCGCTGGTCGGGCCGCACCCGGGAGCCGTCGGCGCCACGCCCTCCTCCGGCACGTTCAGCTCCATCGCCAGCGTTCTGAAGTTCAACTCCATCGCCAGCGTTCTGAAGTTGCAGATCGTATCGCCGTCCTCAGGCTCGGGGTTGGCCTTCCAGAGCAGGCGCGGCGGGCCCGTCTCGATGACCGGCTTGCCCTTGACGGACGTGTTGGAGTTGGGTACTTTGCAGCACTCCATCTTGGAGTCCCAGGTGCCCATCAGCATCATCTTGGAGTCCCAGGCGTCTGGAGTCTTGGAGTCCCAGGCGCCATCCCAAGACACGCCATCACCACGCGCGGCTCGAACTGCCTCGTCGCCAAAGTTGTAACGCAAAGCTCCGGTTCAGACTGTGTATTGCCCCGACCGGTCACCAGACATTGACACCGAGCCGCAGGCGATAATACACCGGCTATGTGCACTGCAACCGGGCGGCCGGCGAGACAGGCCACCTGGCGCCGGCGTTGTGCACTACACAACACAAAACGTATCGAGTTCCGCTGAATCGATGCGAAGTATTGGCGTTGAATATCAGTGTTCGCCCGGATAAATGGCCAGAGCATCGCCAGTTGTAATAGGTGATCGATGTGCATTGTTAACTCGGCGAATCAATGCGATGCGTGGACTTCGCTGTCAGGCTGCCGGTGTTATTAATATTATAAGTAACTCATGACGTCATTTTTTGAAGTCACGTTGTTTTTTGCTTTTAGTGACCAGATACAGACAAATAAATGTCACTGCTGTATTTGAGACAAAGCTGGTCTAGAAACATGTTTTTTTTGTATTAATTTCAAATTTTGCTCTTATTGTGACCTGACCTTAACCTGTGGGCCAATATACGGGCTCAGGTTGTGAAAATGGTTACTACTATCGAATTATACGTGTAGAATAATCCCTACAATATGTGTCACATGGCTTTCGTAGACCTGTGACCTTTTGTGACCTGACCTTGACCTTGACCTTTGTTTACAATTTCACTTTTGCTTATGCGGGAGATTCATTATACCTTTGAGAGCACAAGTTACCAGCTTGATGACGTCATTGGAACAATGTTTTCAATTATCTATTTCGACTCAATACTATTAATTTGTTAAAGGGACATTGCCACTTTCGGATGATATCGCAAAAACCGGCTTAACCCTATTTGTAACAGGGGAGGGGGCGGATTTCGCCCCCCATGTTTTTCCCAGATATCTCCCGAACGGCTAAAACCAGACCCATGAAATTTTGGGACTTTTCCTATAATTGAATTTCACATAAGGAGTCAAAATGTTGCGTTCTTAACCTGAACAGAGGCGGTTTCAGGGCACGTTTTTGGGAGGGTTCTGCGGCGACATTTGGCGATAATACGGAAATGCGATCTTCACAGTTTCTTCCTAACAGCCTCAAGTATGAAGGAGTTACATCGGTTTACGGTGATTGCAACAAGTGCAAATTAGTTGATGTTAATAAAATATCATAAAAATTGCATGGCAGAGGCGGTTTCAGGGGCTTGTAAAGGGGGGGGGGTCCAGGATGTACTCAATGCTTGGCGGGAAGACAATAGAGCAATTTAAGGGGAATTTATAATTATCAAAATGTAAAATATAGCTTCTCCTTCCATTATTTGCATAATATATTACCTATAGAGTTGCAGGGGCGTGTTCAGGCACATGCAAAGGGGGGTGACTGGCATGGTGATGATGATATGCTAGTGATTATAGCACAATAGACGGTTAGTTTATAATGATATATGCACATATGAGGCCAGGAGAGGAAATTCAGTCATTTTGTTTGCAGAGGCACGCTCAGGAATGGAAGAAAGGGGGTCATATTATTGCAAGGAAACTAAGATGCATGGGCCTACAATGGCATAACATACTGCAGTTTTAGGATTAAACATGCACCACAGGGTACTCTACGAACGATTATAAGATAATAAGCGAGTTCAGGTAGGGTAAAAAGGGGGGATAAGCAATGTGAATTGAAGTTGTAGGTGAAATAGTCACTGTTAACTAGTTAGTATCATAATAGCGGATACTATACCTATCAAAAGGTCTTGCGCCTCCCCAGTTTAGATCCTGGATACGCCTATGATGAAGTTCAACATGCAAAAAGGAACTATCTACGATCAGTAACTTATTTATAGTGCTGGGTAGCAACTTGCCTGCGGTTACTATTTTTTTCTTATTTGACCTCCCTTTTTCACTGACCTGGTACCGCCTATGGCAAAAAATATGTTTAACAACTGTTTTGTCTTATGTCACAATAACACACCATTTCATTTATATAAAAAACAGCATAAAAAATGTTTTATTACGCATTTACTTCACCCCCATATTGAGTGCCCTGCAGACGCCTAGGATTTTGAATTTTAAAAAGTCACCGTCACATATTAATTTCCAATTAATTCGCTATCGATCCTCATTAGTTGCGTTGAAATCAGTTGATAAACATGACAGCTGTGTTGGATCACAAATACCTCTACAATTTGTAGTTTTCCCCCTGTTGCCCGCCTATCAAAAAGTTCGGATTTTTTTTATTTTTTAGAAATGTAGATCGTGTTGAGAGGAATAATTTGCCGTTTGATTTGTGAAAATCAGACGGGTAGATCTCGAATTCTCGAGATATCCGGGGGCGGAATTCACCCCCTGTTACATATAGGGGTAGTCAGGAGCCTGTTACAAATAGGGTTAAACAAGTCCTAAGGACCACTTATTATTTCTAATCGCCATCAAAGGCTTACCCAAACAGCGCAAAAAAAAATAATGTTATCAGAATCAAAAACTGTTTACGATTTCTACTCACCACTACATACATACACGTAGCCAAGGGGGCGGGGGGGGGGCACCGCCCCCCCCCCCCCACCCCCTTGGCTGCGTGTATGTATGTAGTGGTGAGTAGAAATCGTAAACAGTTTTTGATTCTGATAACATTTTTTTTTGCGCTGTTTGGGTAAGCCTTTGATAGCCAAGGGGGCGGGGGGGGGCACCGCCCCCCCCCCCCCCCCCCGCCCCCTTGGCTACGTGTATGTATGTAGTGGTGAGTAGAAATCGTAAACAGTTTTTGATTCTGATAACTTTTTTTTTGCGCTGTTTGGGTAAGCTTAAAAAGGCCCTCCTTCCCTGGAGGCCAGGAGGGCCTTTTTCGGTGCGCGCAGCGTGCCGAAAAGGGCCAACGAGACCGCGCGAGCGCGATATCATGGGCTCTTTACCACGCGAAGCGTGGT
The DNA here is from genome assembly GCA_036785665.1 of Chirona hameri. Lineage (NCBI taxonomy): Eukaryota > Metazoa > Arthropoda > Thecostraca > Balanomorpha > Balanidae > Chirona > Chirona hameri. The sequence continues at coordinate 25,803 of JAXIVJ010009280.1, forward strand.
CTTTAGAGAGTTTAGAGCATTTCACAGGCCCTTTGGACCACCAGGGCCCTCTCTGAAAGACCAGAGGGCCCCTTAGACGTTCAAAAGAGCCCTGTATATGTCAGAGGGGCCCCTGGCCAGACCGAAGGGGCCCCTGAGCGGGTCAGAGGGCCAACTGAACACGTCGAATGGGCCCCTAGCCAGCACAGAGGGACCCCTGGGCAGGTCGAGAAGCCACGTGACTTGTTTATTTTGAGTCATTCATTCGCGATCACCTTGTAGCTTTGGCACTTTAAATCGTGACTGCGGTGGTATTTGTATACCATTCATACCATTACACCATTTTATATAATTATTAACATGCGCACGGCCGGGGGTCTGAGCCAACCACTATCTTCTTCACCATTCTATATAATTATTAACATGCGCACGGCCGGGGGTCTGAGCCAACCACTATCTTCTTCATCTTCATTCTGTCTATCTATGTTATTATATTATATATATTATATATGAAGATATATATTATATTTATCTTCATTCTGTTCGGAGTTATTTACAAACAAAAAGTGTTGGTGACCTCAGATGACCTCAGCTGACCCTGCAGGGGTTACTGAACAAATATTGCACCTGGGTCATCATGAATGGCCTATGATAACATGAACAAGAAGGAATTTGGCTGCTGCTATGATGCGTATCCTCGGAAAAGGAAGCATTTTAATATATCCCCCATTGACTTATAATGGGAAGGTCGGAAATTGGCCCGACCTCAGGTCGCAGATATACAAATCCGAGATATACGAATTGTAGGTACCTATGGCCTTATAAAATCCTGTAAGTTTGAAACCGGTCGGCCAAAAACTGTGGCTGTGGTATGACCGTAAACGTTTTGGAGATGGGGTCACGTGACCTGGCCTGGTGACCTGACTTGAGATGAGCCGAGATAAACAAAAATTAAACTATGTGGGTAATTGATGCCCAAACAGCTGTGTAACATTTGTCGGCGCTGTGCGCCACTGTTTTTCCGCTATTCATGAAAAAACAGAAGTGGGGGGGGGAATTACCCCCCGCCGGCCGTGCGCCTTTTAAAGGAATGGAATTGGAATAGAAATCGTTCCAGCTCACACCTGGAAGACTGTTTTTGCTTATTCAACTACAATAATTATAATAATAGTAATAATAAGAATAATAAATCAGAGAAGAAGAAAAAGTATATATTTGTCTGGCAATGGTCGAGTTTCCAATGGTCAGATGAAAGTTTGGGTGCTTCTTTATTTTGAGCTTGGCACCAATAATGATGGACCTCGATCACCGTTCGAGCCTGAATCGTTTTTAGCAGTACCGGATTCAATTTGGGCCAGTTCGATTTAAACTAACTACTCTCCATGGAGGCCAAAGTGGTCTGGATGCGGTTTTGGAGAGCTGTCAAGTTCCCATGATCTGGTTTCGCTAGGTCCAGCAGTTGGGTGTCATCGCCATAGCCAATGACCTTGTATGACAGGTGACAGGGCAGGTCATGACCTGGCAGTTGGGTGTCACGGTATAGCCAACGCCCTTGTATGATAGGAGTAAGGGCAGGTCATGACCTGGAATGCTGAACAGAATGGGTCCGGCAATCGATCCCTGTGGTACGCCGTGCGTGACGGGCAGGGGGTCACGCTACCTCCTCTCACCACCTGGCGCCGTGCGCTTTAGCAGGCGAATTACGAGGGATCCTCGTATAATCACAACTCTATCTGTAAGCTTATTTGTTAATTGTTGTTTCTGTTTGATAAACAATCTGATTCTACTGTAAGTCATTACATGGACGGTGCGGAAAGAACACACAGCATGTTTCAACCGACACTGAATGGTAATGTAAGAACTTTAATTTAAATTCATCGTAACGAGAACTGTCCGCACACTTGAAACGTGTCCTGTTCCGTCAAAGACACGCTTCGAGCGGTGCTCTATTTAATATGCAATGTCACGATGTAGCATTTTTCACGGAACAGGACACACTTTAACCCTCGCCAGTGCAGGGGGTTGATGCCCCCCCCCCTCCACACTCTCGGTTTTTAGGGAATACATCGCGTAAATATCAACCGATTGCGATGGAACTTTCAGTACTCTACTTGTGAACAATTTGAAACATATTCTGAAAACTTTAAGTTGTAGGTCTCATGACCCGTGACCTTTTACCTGTTTTTTCAAGGTCATGTCAGGCGCAACTGGCGTCCCGTAGTATTGATCCTTGTAACTTGTGCAGTTGCATAGTGTTTGTTGTTCAGGAAGCATATGTACAGGTGCTTCCAGGTGACAGTTGTGGTTTCCATTGAGATTGTGACCTCAATTGACCTTTTCAAAGGTCAACCGAGGTCACTGACCTCCAATGACCTCATATTACTTTTTGGCTTCTAGCAGTTTCTAGGACATTTTGTGACGCTGATTTCAAGTATGGGATCCATTTTACATAATTATATGTTCCAGTGAGGTCATGCGCCCCAACAGGTCAACCGAGGTCACTGACCTCAAATGACCTGAGATGACCTGACATGACCTTTTTTGGAATTTGGCAGTTTCTAGGACATTTTGTGACGCTGATTTAAAATTTGGCACCCATTTAGCATAATTATATGCTCATTCGCGATGCTAGCTCGATTAAATGCAATGTATACGCATTTACAATTTGATTGAATTTGGGGTCATTGACACGACTTCAGAGGTCACCTAATGACCTAGGACCTTAAAATCGGGTATCAATGGCTTCCTCTCGTGACAAGCAACACACGCTCGTTTTTTAATAGAAGTCCTAGCCCAATTAGGAGCGAAACGCTAGGGGGGTTGTACCCCCCTGCACGGTCACGCACTGTTCGGACGCTGCACGGGCGAGGGTTAAGCCCTAATGAAATAGCTTTGCCATGACAAGTACCACATATGTCCAATTCAGGCTCAGCGCTGGGTCCGTGCTGTTGTGTTTCGCAGAACTACTATCTAATTATTGAACATTTAATATCCTACCAGCAATGACATTAGGTTATATATTTCTAAAAACAAATCCAAACGAAAGCGAAGCCGGCACTTTTCAGCTGTAGCATTTACACAGTTAAAATTTATATCGAACACACTACATGCCTTCATGTAATGTTGTGAATGCATGTTACGTAGCCGGGCAATGCGGTATTTTATAGCAGCTGTCCGGACAAAACCGAGACGGTGTGAGGCTCACTGCTCGCCTGGTCTCCTGAAATGCAAGGAAAGGGCATTTTAGACTAAAGCAACCGACTGTAATTGTACACACGTGATATGGTGAAAATATAACATCTAAAGTATTAAGCAACCATTTTCTTTATTTTGGCGGCGCCGTTCGTTGGTGTCACCAGGATTTTAGGTTCGGGGGGGGGGGCAAAACTGTCTGTCAGACCTTAAACTACTTAGGAAAATACTATTTCGGACTATAAATAAGAAAATGCAATTTAACAAAATATGCGTATTTGGTGTCGGGGCGAACAGGTAGACTTCATCAACCTACTCTATTTTTCCGACCTTTATTTTACCTCGGATCTGTATCGATATCAGTGGGTCGCCAGCCGGAGTTTGGGTGGGGGGAGGGGGGCAAGTTGCCCCCACCCCTGCCCCCGGGGCGACGCCTATGGCGCTGTTAGGTGTGTAGGTAGGTAGGTACTCAGTGATTCCCACTTGAAAAGCAACTTAAAGGGAATGTTTCACCTTTGTATTAGTTTTAAACTGAGCTAGCCATTATCTTGGGCCGGTATTGAAATGTCTAAATTACTAAGGTCATTGTTCCCAAAACTTAACCGTTTTTAAGCAATTGAATTTACCATTTGCAACATGACTACAGGCTGGTGCAGCCGCTGATTGGCTGACAGACACTTTTTCAGCCAATCCCACTTTGTCAGCCAATCCGCGGCGGTCTATAGCTCAATAATCACGTCATTCGCCCAAATCTGAAAACTAAGTTGTATAAAGTTAAATGACTTTTCGAGTGAAAAAATATTACCATCGTTTTCAGCAGCACTTACTTCATATTTTCTTCTACAACCAGCGTATATTTGACAACTTTCAGAAAGGTGAAACATTCCATTTAAACATGTATATTTATAATATCGATTGCACTGCGTTGGTTGCGACTATCAATCAATCAATCAATCAATCAATTTATTCAGACATCCCTACATGGGGACAAAGCACATATCAGTAGGTACGGATAAACAGTAAGTAGGTATTTATATACACGCCCACACACGCCCACACGCATACACGCCCACATCTAGGCCATGCCATTCACCGGCACAGACTCAAACACGATCACCCATGAGGCATCACCAAAAGCCGAATGAGGCCCCAGGCGTCCTTGTTATTCTGAGCCAGAAGCCACCGGAGGGAGTCAGTAAGGCCATAGAGGGACCGGGGGTATCCAATAGCTCCCGGTCGACGCGCCCTCCGGCAACTCGCAATAGCATCGCAAGGCTCCCTCCACACAGTACACGCATATAATTTGCCAGAGAACCCGTGTTGTACGCGGAAGTCGTGTTGAAGGCAACACGCGCTAAGCTGCTTAATAAAACACAGCGAAGTCGATGGTCACCGCGAAATGCATCGCTGAAAGCATTGAATAATGCGCGGCGAAGCACTGCCTGCACGCTAGGTATCTGTAGCGCCGCCAGCAGTGCTGTATGGTGTGCTATGCGAGGCAAGCGAAGCGCAGATGTGATGGCTGTCGCCTGCCACGACTCCAGGCGCGCGATGTCAGCGGACCTCAGGTAGCACAGTGCACAGCCATATAGCATAGCCGGTGACACTACAGCGCGCCAGAGGTAGGACTTGTCTGCCGCCGGCAGGTGCGAGTTAAGCATGCCGGATGGCGTGAGACCGAATAAAGTCCCTCTACCGCGGCGCAGTCGCGCGTTCACGTGATCGTCGCCTTGTAGCTGCGAGCGAAGCTGCACTCCCAGGTGCTCTGTCTCCTCCCTGTACGACAATGCCTGTCCGCACACGTGCCACTCAGGCAGCTGAGCCATAGGTCCGGCTCCGAAAATGAAACAATTACTTTTTGGTCATGCTTTGGTTCGAGTTGACAAATTCTAGCCTCCAACTCATTGAGAAGTTGGTAACAATGTCTAGCATTTTTTTGTGCAAATCACGTGTACTACTGGACATCACGAGTAGATCATCCGCGTAGGCAACTACCGGGACGTGGTGGCCATAGACCAGCGGATCTAAGCCGCTGTCATCAAGCAGCCGAATTAGCGGCAGCAAGAACATGTTGGTTAAACACGGCGATAATAACGCCCCCTGTCTAACCCCTCGGCGCACGCCAAAGGCGTCGGACAGCGCCCCTCCAAAACGGACTCGCGCTGTCAGATGGGCGTACCAAGACGCAAGGAGCGCCCAGCTTCGCCGAGACAGTCGGTCACTGGCCTGAAGCAGGACGCCGGCATGCCATAATCGGTCAAAACATTTCCGTGCGTCTAAGTTGGCAACAAACAAGGGAGACCTACGAGACAGGTAGTGCTGTGCTGCCTCCTGTACAAGCATGGTCGCCTCTATTGTGCAACGGTGTGCCACGCCAACTATATCAGTTGGACCTTTGCTGGATACAAACCACAAATAAATTATCTGAAATGAATCACAACGAGCTGGCCCAATCCATATACTCCTCCGCTACACCACACTGGTATCCCTCCAGCCTGTTGACGCGATTGGTTCCCCCTTTGTATTAGTTTTAAACTGAGATAGCCATTATCTTGGGCCGGTATTGACATGTCTAAATTACTAAAGTCATTTTTCCCAAACCTTAACCGTTTTTAAGCAATTTAATTTCTCATTTGCAAAATGACTACAGGCTGGGGCAGCCGCTGATTGGCTGACACTTTTTCAGCCAATCCCACTTTGTCAGCCAATCCGCGGTGGTCTATAGCTCAATAATCACGTCATTCCCCCAAATATACAAACTTAATTTGTATAAAGTTAAGTGACTTTTCGAGTGACAAAACATCACCATCGTTTTCAGCAGCACTTACTTCATATGTTCTACTACAACCAGCGCATATTTTACAACTTTCAGAAAGGTGAAACATTCCCTTTAAACATTTATATTTATGATATCGATTGCACTGCGTTTGTTGCGACTATAACAGTTGGATCTTTGCTGGATACAAACCACAAATAAATGATCTGAAATGAATCACATCGAGCTGGATCAATCCATATATTCCTCCGCTACACCACATTGGTATCCCTCCAGCCTGTTGACGTGATTAGTTCCCGGACAAACCGTGAGATGGCGGCAGGGGTGCCGAGGTACGGCCGGGCTGTGTGTGTGTGTGTGCACGCTCGTTGCCCTGACCACCGTCCATCGAATTCCGTTGCGTTACGTATGGCGCTGAAGTCGTGGGGAGCGACAACGGCGGCAGTGAGCGGCAAAACCTCGGAACTCACGGTCGTCTGCGCCCGACCTGAGCTGAGCTGACCTGGCCTGAGCTGATCTGGCCTGAGGAGTCTCCTGTGACGGCTGGCAGCTGGCACGGGCGTCAGGTAAGCGTTAGTGATTTTATTTTGGTGGTAAGTGATTTTATTTTCGGGCAAAATATCTCAAAATATCTTCGTGACGGTCATAAATGCATTTGATTCGATAGTACTTCACAAACTTTACTCGAAAGGCCAACACCAATCTAAAGTAGGTACTGCTGTCATCTGACGCAAATTCAAAATAATATTTTTTTTGCTTTGGGCATTACTGAATGTCGCAAACAATTTCATACATCACCAATGCCTATTGATCACGTTGACTCGATTTTCATGAGGGGAATTCGTTGCCGTGTCGACCCAATATTAATGAGAGACCCGACACCATTATGCGAGGGATAATGGTGGCCCTCACGGCATGCCAAAACACAGGCGGCACGATAGCGACTGAATTATTAGGTCATATCAACAGGGAGCCTTTAATGTGTCGGTTGAGGTTGCTATTTCCGTAAGCTGTTGATTTTAGATTGCGATATATCTGGGTGTCTCATTAAAGGGATTATACAGGTTTTCCCAGAATAATTGAGTTACATAGTCAAACGTACTTATAAAGGTGGTAGAAGTCCCACGGTAGCCACATTTTTTTTTAGAAATAACCTCTTCTGCACGTAAGGACATTCCAAAGTGCGCGGTGATGCCACCGCGTATTTTCTGCAGGACCGGCTGAGCCAGTCATCTCTTTTATGCTAATAAAACACCTCACTTATGGCATATTTCCGGTAAAATAACCAATATTTGAAAGAAAATAAATTTGTTTTGTTCCAATGACACCAGCAGTTACCTAGTTTTCCCATACAAATCTATATTTTTCATGAATTTTCATGCCAAAAAATTAATACGCCACCACCAAATTTTCAACGCTAAAGGCCAGAGAAAAGAAAACCACAACACAAAACCTCAACGAACAGTGTGTAGTAATACAAAGTCCCGTCAGTTTTGACTTGCATAATAATTGTGTGATCCAGTGTAGGACTTGCAGATAATTCAAAACTCTCAAATTGATCTTAGATAAAAGTGGTGGACAGTAGTGCCGATCAAGTACTCGTTATCTGATACTAGTCTCGAAAACGCCCAAGTTTTAACGCTGATAATTGCTGAAATAATGGACTAAATGAGCATTGAGGTCCCTGTTATATGTCTTAAAGGTGTTTAAAGCTCATACAACTGCAAAAGAGTGCATTTGCTTTCAGGACGGAAACCTGTATAATCCCTTTAACTAGTTACTAGTCCTTCTGTGGTATATGGGGAAAATCTGAATATGAGTGGACCGACCCGACCCGGCCCGTGGTGACGCTTTTGACAAGCTAATATATCTGCAACTGCACGTCCGATTGACAAGCGGGCTTCTTTGCTGAGTAGCCCCATCCAATCTAACCTGTATGAGGCTAAAGCCGACTCATGTGGGTGACTACTACTGCGCGTGGCGCGTGCCGCGTGCGGGGTGTTTAAAAGTGTTTTCTTGCAAAAACTTCGCAACGGTTGGGCCGATTGTGTTCAAATTTGGTGTGTGGTTAGGGACCTCTCAGTCGCCACTTTCCCATAAGTCAGGGGGTGACTCTGCACGTGCGCACGTGCTCACCCCTATTCTCTATCTCAGGAACGGCTGAGCCGATTGTGCTCAAATTTGGTGTGTGGTTAGGGACCTCTCAGCCGCCTCTTTCCCACAAGTCATGGGTGGGGTGTCTCTGCACGTGCGCACGTGTGCACCTTTTTGTATCTCAGAAACTACTTGCCCGATGGAGTTGAAATTCACCATACATTTCCTTCGCGCTCGCTCGTTCATCGCCAACTACGGCGCCTTACCGGTGATTATGTCGCCGTTTGACAAAGCGGCCCGCCTCACCACTAGCAAACGTGCTTTATTCAATTATAGATGCATAAATGTCCTCCCGGATTACGTAACCTCTTGTCATTACGAGTGAGCGCGAAGCGCTCGCTCGTCCTTCCGTGGTGTATGGGAAAAATCTGATTATGAGCGGCCCGACCCGACCCAACCCGACCCGGCCCGTGGCGACGCTTTTGAGAAGCTCATATCTCTGCAACCGCACGTCCGATTAACAAGCGGACTTCTTTGCTGAGCAGCTTCATCTAACCTACCCTGTTTGAGACCAGTGCCGACTCTTGTGGGTGACTACCAATGCGCGTGGCGCGTGCCGCGTGAGGGGTGTTGAGAAGTATTTTCTCGCAATAACTCCGCAACGGCTGGGCAAATTATGTGCAAATTTCGTGTGTGGTTAGGTACCCCTCAGCCGCCAATTTCACACAACTCAGGGGTGAGGTGACTGCACGTGCGCACCCCTATTCCATATCTCAGGAACGGCTGAGCCGATTGTATTCAAATTTGGTGTGTGGTTAGGGACCTCTCATCCGCCAGTTTCCCATAAGTCAGGGATGGGGTGCCTCTGTACGTGCGCACGTGCACACCCCTATTCTGTATCTCAGGATCAGCTGAGCCGATTGTGTTCAAATTTGGTGCATGGTTAGGGACCTCTCAGCCGCCGCCTTTCCACAAGTCAGGGATGGGGTGGCTTTGCACGTGCACACGTGCACACCCCTATTATATATCTCTGGAACGGCTTTGCGGATTGTGTTCAAATTTGATGTGTGGTTAGGGACCTCTCAGCCCCCACTTTCCCACGAGTCAAAGGTGGGTGCCTCTGCATGTGCGCACGTGCGCACCCTTTTTTGTATTTCAGAAACTACTTGCCGGATCAAGTTGAAATTCCCCATATATTTATTTCGCGCTCGGTCGTTCATCGCCAACTACGGCGCCTTACTGGTATGATATAGTTCCGCCATCGACAGAAGTGCTCCTGGTATTGTATTGCAATACATAGCATTGATAATTTACTTCAGTTCCGTTGCCTAGACCTTAAAGAACACCTATTCTACCTTTCCGCTTTTAATATCCATTTTTGTTTATACAAGACGGCATGTCATGCAAATACAAGTTAATCATTCCATGCGTACCCCCGTATACGACACTGTTCCAATATATTCTAACCACAGTGTTTTGTTTCGCACTCTATATTTAACCCGCACTGTGCTGGAGGGGGGGGGGGGAAGAAGCCCCGAGGGTTTTTCAAAGATAGCGAAAAAACGGCGGCACGCAGCGCCGCCTTTTTTCGCACAGGTGTTGGGGCATCAATTTTCCACATAGTGTGAAATTTATGCTCTCGGGTCATCTCAGGTCAGGTCGCCAGGCCAGGTCAGGTCACCTCCAAAAAGTTTGCGGTCGTACCACAGCCACAGTTTTTGGCCGATCGATTTCGTACTTACATGATTTCATAAGGCCGATGGTACCTACAATTCGTTTATCTCGGATTTTGTATATCGGTGACTTAAGGTCGGGTCAATTTCGTGACCTCCCCATTATAAGTCAATGGGGAAATAATCCAATTCTTCCTATTCTGAAGATACGCATTATATCAGCCAAATTCCTTCCGGATCATTTTATCATAGGCCATTCTTGAAGTTCCAGGTGCAATTTTTGTTCAGTGACCCCTACAGGGTCAGATCAAGTCATCCGAGGTCACCAACGCCTTTTTGTCAATAACTCTCGAGAAAATCAAGATAGAGACGTTCAAACTGCCACCAATGTGTTTGTCTCGTCGATGCACGTATCCCAATGTGCAACATGACCTAATAGGGTCATCACTTGACCTTTACCTGAGATCAAATTTCTAAGTTGACCTAATCTGGTCATCATGAATATGATTCGAAGCGTCTTTACGATACAAACAATTATTGCCTTATGGTTATTAGGTAAAAAGTTATTTGTGAAAAACGGTTTGGGAAAAAATAACCTTTTTGACCTTTGATGACCTCTGGAGCCTCAACTATTGACCTGAGCTAAAAGTTGAGCATCATTGGGCGATTTTTGTCGTTCAAGAGCTTTCGTTTTCTTTTTTTCGTTTGTTCCTAGCTATCATAGTTCCCGATATATTTGGGAGTTTCTGGAGCAATGTCCTGAAACTTGAAAATCTGACCTCTGGTGACCTCAATATTGACTTGAGAAAAAAGCCTGAAATAGTTTAAAAATGCATTTTGACAAGCTTTCGAACGGGTTTCGGTTTTTGTTTACGTTCTATAGGAGCTGAGTTAGTGTGGGCGTCGACCCCCCCCCCCCCCCCCCGGCACGAAGAAGGTGGCGCCGAGCACCTAATAGGGTCAAAGCGGGTTAAAGGAAATAGTTCACCTTAAACATGGGTTTTGAACTGAGATTGCAGTTTTGCAGCCCGTGGTGGGAACCCCCTATCTGCAAGTTTTCTTGACTGAAAAGACTCTCCAGCCGAATATATTTGATTTTTTTTGCGAAAGAATGCGGGGCTGACGAGGCCTGGGCAGAGGCTATATAATCAGCCAATCATCTTGCAGCTGGTGATAGCAAGCGAACCGCCGGCCGCCGGTTGGCACTTCTCTAATGCAAGTCTATCCTTACGGGACTACTTTCGAATCTGATTTGCTGAGCTATTTATTTCATTGTGCGTGAAGTCAGGACTCTGACTCAGATAGTATGCGTATAGTTTTGATAACATTAATAATTGTCGACCTTTTGTCCTAAATCGGCGCGATGTCTGGCCATTTTGGACAATATACAAATAATTTGTATTTCAAAATACAATCAAATTGTGTTTGGAAAAATGTTCCAAGGTGAACTATTTCCTTTAACGACTGACATCGCTCTCTGTCTCCAGTATCGACACAAACGACAGCACGTCATCATGAGAGAGATCGTTCACATCCAGGCCGGCCAATGCGGCAACCAGATCGGATCCAAGGTGAGGCAATCCACTGATGAGCTCATACATGACGTCATCATCTCGGTCTGGCAGCAGTATAACGTCCTCAGCTCGGTCAGGTCACATGTCACATTATATTAGCGGTGATATCTTATAAAATGAGTGACACTGTCGTGTGACTGTTAAATTGCTTTTAATATTGTCTAATAATCTACAGAGGTTCCTAGAAGCATTTAAAAGCGCACTGCCAAGAAGAGCACGACCGGCCCACCAGTGGTTCGTGTTAAGTTTGATGTCTTAGCATGATGTTAACGATATTAAGCTCTGTGTGCTCTTAGCCTTCCAAGGGCTTAAGCAGCCCTGCCGCACCGATCCGTTGTACTCCTCCCGTGTGCGTGGTGCGTGTGATCTGTACACCTATGTCCTCCAGTAATGACGACACTTAAGGAATATTGTCACCTCCGGAGGATTTCTAAAAAGCAACTTAAATTAATGGTGGGGATCAACAATCGGATATGCTCAAGCTCAAACTTGCTCCTGCAGCACCTAAAGTAGGGTATCGGCCATTGTTTTTTTTCTTACTCCAAAACGTTGGTCCCAGTTGCTCACTACTAGTGTCATAAATTAACTCCAGCCGAATGTATTGATGGCCGCTCTCATCCAGTTTGGCTGTGAAATTGGCGCCCGCCCAAAGCCGAAGCGTCCGAATTCGCCGAGACTTGACCTGGAAAAGTCTATCTGTGTTATAAGGTATTGGTCACAAGTCTCCTACGGCCCCAAAGTCGAGCCATAGCCATTCTTGCTGTTTTATTCATGTTGTATTATGAAAGAGGCTATGGTTGTTGAAAATATAATTAACTGTATAAGCATTTTAATTTTAAAGTGCACTGACGGAATGGTGATGCTGAGTTTGCAATATTCAAAAGCAAACCATAGTCCGCAAAGAAGTGATTATAAATAGTGATGTGGCGACTCCAATTTTACCAATGTGTGCCAATCATGAGTGGTGCAAATGTATGTTTTGATCTAATGGGGGAAGTTTCGAGAAACACATTTTGCAGGTGAAATCGGACACGCCTAATCTACCGATATACACCAAAAATTCCATATTAGCCTGCGAGGTGGCAATATCCCTTTAACCCTCGCCCTACGGGGGGGGGGGGGCTGACAGGCCCCCTGATGTTTTTCTTGAATAACTTTTTACACATGCGCTGCATCTTACTGAAATTTTCGGTAGCTGAGTTTACACCAATTATACGTATGCTGTAAAATAATTGATAATAATAATTGAAATTGGGTAAGTAGTTTGGGAGATAATCATGAGCAAATTGGTAATGCAATTGACCAAAGATGCAAAATGGCATTCTCTTTAAAATGGCAGTCTCGGATTTTCCAATTTAGAGGTTTTGACCCCTAAAATAAAAATTAAATATATAAATCCCCACAAAATCTACATTTTCAAAGATGTTAAAAAAACGGAATATATGCGAGAGAACTGAGTATGGACAATATAATACCCATACCTAATTGCCAAGCAATATCTTCATTTTTGACTGAGTGATGGCTCCCTAAGTGTAAGAAACTGATGACATCATTTCAGAGAAAAAATGACTTTTTTGACAAGATACGAGCAAATAATTACCTTTTCTGTATTTCTGAGCCAAAACTGGTCTAGGAACATGCCTTTTTGTTTACATTTATCAATTTCTAATTTTGAGGTTTTCTGAAGAGCAAAATCGCTGTTCTGGACGTGGTAAATCTGAGGTCATTCACTTGACCTGGAAGGTTACCCATTGACCTGAAACCTAAAAATCGCATACTGTTAGATTCCTCTCATGACAGGCAACATGCTGGTTCTTACTGCATTGCTCTAAATTGCTTGGTTTGGAAGTTAGCAGGGGGGCCTGTCAGGCCCCCCGTAGGGCGAGGGTTAACACGCGAACGAGGGTTGTCAGGCGAGGGTTAACACGCGCCCTGGAGGGGGGGGGGGGGGGGCAAAATCTGCCCACCCCTAAGGGTTTTCAAGGATAGCGCAAAAACGGCGGCGCCCAGCGCCGCCATTTTTTTCATACCTGTTTGGAAATTAACTCCTCACATTTTTTTTTTTTAGTCCGAATGTTTTAGAATTGATGGATTTCCGAGATCAGGCCCCGCGCTAAGCATAGCTTGTTGCGCAGGCCCTGACCCCACCACCCGATCAAGCAATTCCTGGCGTCCGGCAGAATTTAGAAGCGAAAGTTGTACGTGCCCGACATACTGGACACGGTCCGCCCCGCCCTCTGACGTCACCTGACCTTGAGTGCGACCGCTGCCACCGGGCGCAGGCCATCCCAGTCAGGGGCAAATAGCGAGCGCCAAAGCGACTCGAACCCGGGCTGCCACTACCGGGTGAGGTCAGAAGTCCAGCGCTCTCCCAACTGAGCTACAGGGGCGGACTACATTACATTATGTAAAGTTCTTGACCTTGGGTCATCTCAGGTCAGGTCACCAGACCAGGTCACGTGATGACCTCACCTCCAAAACGTTTGCGGTAGTACCGCAGCCACAGTTTCAGGCCGATCGGTTTCAAACTTGCAGGATTTCATAAGGTCATAGGCACCTACAATTGTATATCTCGGAATTTGACTATCGGTGACCTAAGGTCAGGTCAATTTCGCGACCGTCAACACTGTTTTATCAATAACTATCAACATAATGAGGATAGAGAAGTGGAAACGATACCAATGTACTTGTCTTGTCGAGACACGTCTTCCAATATGCAACATGACCTACTTGGGTCATCACTTGACCTTGACCTGAGGTCAAATTTCTCAGTTGACCTAACCTGGTCAACATGAAAATGATTCGAAGTGCCTTGACGATAAAACACGATGGCGACAAGCGTATTGCTTTTGTCTTCATTAGGTAAAAAGTTATTTGCGAACAACAGTTTTGCCAAAAATAGCCTTTTTGACATGTAATGACCTCTGGAGCCTAAACTATTGTCCTGAGCTCAAATATGAGGGTACCGAATGGAATTGCATTGTTTCAAGAGCGCCAGGGGAGGGGGCGTTTAACGCCCCCCCCCCCCCCCCCCCCCCTATAGTCAATGGCGTTCTGCTCAGACCCCAGTCAATGCCGGGTTAAGGAACTGTTTCTATACACTTCATGGTTTTGGAATAGCAGAATATCATGCGATTAGTTTTCCCGTGCATGCCATGACGATGACAAATGACAATGACATGGCGAGTATCGGAAAATCGATAGTAACCGCTGCCTGCTTCTCCAGTCCCGTTCCCAGAACACGTACAGTGGACACTAGGTAACCTGCAGACAGCTAATCCTGTCTCGATATTTCCTAAGAAAATTAAGCAACTTAGCAACTTATTTCGTGCAACTTAGGAATGGTGGCAGCTTTACCCTATTGATGTCGGGATGGGGCTAAAACGACTCCCCACCCTTAAGCTTTTTACTGCTCCCGTCCCCAAACGAATAAAGATACGGCCATCAAACTTTTTGACTTTTTATAAATATTCATTCGGCACATTTTGGAAAATTTGACAAATTCATCTTACCAGGGGCGGCTCCAGGCGTGATTTTTGGGGGCATGTGTTGGTTTTCAGCGTGACTCGGCTTTCAAAGGGAATTAGTTCCCATTCTCTAACCGTTGTAAATACGAGCCTACGACTTTCATACCTTTCCTTAATGCTTTTGGTAGACATGCTGAGCATCTTTTGCATTTTTGGGGGATTTGCCATGGGCACCTTCAGGGACGTATTTTGGGAGTCATTTTGGATCACTGGTATTTCATCGAAATCTGGAAGATAAGAATTTTGAACTCAGTGCACCTTCTTAGCTGTTCTTTGCACACCTTTTGTGATTTTGTATACGTTCTTGGGTTTCCCACAAGCGACTCCAGGAACGGGTTTGTGGGGGCAAGTGTGGTACTAAACACATGGTGTTTAGTAACTCAAAACGTTATTTGGCGGTAGACTATCTCGTGTAATATCATGTGCGTGGATCACAATTGTATTGTGTAGCATAGGCGGTTACAGGGGTGGGACGCAGGTGCATGTCCCAATGTTATGGGCGGCTCCAGGGATGAAATTAGGGGAAGTTGTGGAACCATGACGTGTAACTACATAGCAAAAGATATCAACTTGAAACTTGGTGACCTGTTTTAGCAATACCTTGCACACAATTCATTTTTTTCCAAGGGCTACTCCAGGGACGGATTTGAGGGGCATGTGTTTGATTCCTTTCACACGAATTGTGTTTAGTACCCCTTAACGTTATTTTGCAGTAGGTAATTTCATGCAATATCATCTGCATGGATCACAATTGTATTTTGGGGCATAGGCGGTCATAGGTATGAAATTACGTGGCAATTGTGGAGCCATGATACACATTTTGTGATCGTTACAATGAGTGCTACACACACTAGCGGATCCAGGGGGAAAGGTAGCGGTCATGCCCCCCCCCCCCCCATCCCCAACACGCCTGAAATCGGCACAAAATTTAGGCATTTCCTGATATAAAAGACAATCTAAGCAACTTGTACTAAGAAAAGTTTGTTCTAAATCAGCTATCAATGCATAAGCAAGCGATATCCAATGAGTTTTCTGAATTGTGTGACAATTTTTTTAATTTGTCCGCCCTACCCCAAAAAAAACACTCGTGGTCGTGGTTCCAAAAAACACACGTCTGGACCAATGAGATGTACAGGGACGCGCAGTTGCTATGGTACACACTACGATCTGGAGGGGCGGGGGCCCTACCCCAATCACTGTTCTGGATCCGCCAATGGCTACATATGAAGATGGTGGTGTCTGAATAATTATGCTCCAGAACCATGTGGCATTGCATCTTCTACTGATATTTGTTGTACCTATTGTTACAAGGTTGCAAGAATAACAAGATGTTTCCACATTCAATGATGACATCACTTTCCACTTGCGGATCCAGGAGGGGGGGGGCATAGTGGCCATGACCCCCCAAACTGCTTGAAATCGGCACAAAATCGACACATTTTCTTATATAGAAGACAATCTTAGCAAATTTTACTAAGGAGGGTTTGTTTTAAATCAGCTACCAATGCATAAGGAAGCGAAATCTGATGAGTTTTCAAAATTGCGTGGTAATTTTTGGAATTTGCCCCAAAACCACCTATGCCCCCACTCCCCAAACCACCTATGCCCCTCCCCCCCCCCCCCCCCAACCACCGTTCTGGATACGCCAATGTCACTTGCTGCTTTTCTGGGTGCTGCAAATTAGTTTTGGACAATGGATGTTTTGCCTAGTTGATGTAATGGAATCAAGGCATCATGAAATATTCCACAAATAATATAGAAAACACCATTAATATTTTTGGTTCTGGACAAATAAGAGCAATACTAAGCTGACCTTCTGGGATCTTGGATCCTTATAGGACCTGGATTCCTAGGACCTTGACACGTCTGGACCAATGAGATGTACAGGGATGCGCAGTTACTATGGTACACACTACGATCTGGCTTATCTTCTCCTCTAGCATATGGTTGTCTGCGAATTAAGAAACAACAATAAATGCATTTAATTTGCATTACTGAGAGCTTCAAAATGATATATTGATGCATTGGCTCACCATATCTATTGGCTGATATTAAGCAAAAATACATTTTTTTGCTCTTTGCGGAGGAAAATGGATTTTGCTTAAAATCAGCCAATAGATAAGAACAGGGATAAGAACATATATAAGAACCAATGCATCAATATGTAATTTTGAATCTCTCAGTAATGTGGTGTGAATGCATTTATTGTTGTTCCTTAATTTGCCAGTCAAACGTACGCTAGAAGAGAAGATAAGCCGGACCATAGCAACTCAATTGATGGTCCCTGTACCTACTAAGACTGCTATTATCTTTCTTTGAAAGTACATTTACATGAAGCAGAAGCACCTGTCAATTGCAACCAAGATGCTGGCAAATGTCACAAAAGGGCAGCAATTAATTACAATTTACATAAATTGCCCAACCACAGATACCTACCTGGTGGTCGTGGTATTATTGTCGCTGGTGCCACCCAGTGGTCGCAAATAGCATGCTTCCTGGACGGAGGTAGTTTCTTTCCACACTCCACGCTAAGGTGGCCAAATTCAGATATTTAGGGGAATGGAGGGATGACAAAATTGTTTGTTTTATCAAAAATGATAGGACTAAGGAGGTCTCCGGGTCTAAAAACATGAACATAAGGTAAGAATTTCCATGTTTTGAGCTGGACACCTTCCATTCTATGATATCACATCTGGCAACATGCCATAATTTTGTCATCCCCTCCCCTTCCCCAACTCACTGAATGTGGCCACTATGCTCCACCCACTTCAATTTATTATTAGGCTTACACTGACACTTTCCGACAGCCTTCTTAACTGTTTTACGCATGTCAATGTCCAGGTTTTTTGGCTCAATATCAATATCCAGCCACACGATACCGCGTCACCTAGAAGCAGTCAACTAAGGCCTTGGTCAACCAGCCCTCAGTTTAATTCAATAAATACAGATATAATCTAGGGAAATACAAGTTATTGATAGCAAACAATACCTTTCATTTATAATAGACAAAACAATTACGATACAAATTATATCTGGTCTAATTCATTTGGGCGTTACATTCCTTACTGTTCTACCCGTTGTTCTATTACCCTGTGGTCAACACCTTCAAACGTACTTGAATCGCATCGTTACTGGCCCAAACAGCGCCATAATTGTCGCTGTCTCACCTGACACACCGACCTGACAGCGACGCGGATGGGGCTAGTCATGGGGAAGCCGCGATGTCGCCGTGTTTTTTTCAGCTGTAAATCTTGGCTTGAGGAACGCTGCCACTAAATCAAAACACACTATTTTAGACAGTGTATGCATGATGTTTTACGCTGATATTATAATGCTGATCCAAATTGAAGATGATCGATCCTGTCATGTTCTTGCGCCCTTCATATCTTTAGTTTGAGATGCGTAGTTATCTTCAGCAACGTTTTGCTAACTCACGGTACGGCGGTACACAATCAACTGACAACGACGTGCGTTGGCGCGTCGGAACATTTTTTTCACCTCTGCACACGTGGAGCAGGAGAGAAGCCTCTTGCCTCACACGTGGAACAGAACAGGGTCCGAGAGGAGCCACTTTGTAAGCAGACCCACCGCGTGAAAAACCCTTCAAGGAGCCGTATCTATGTAGCGGGGTACATCTTCTCAGCATGTTCCAATGCACCGGGCCTGACTCCTCTGACAAAACATTCCGAGCCGGCCGGCGGCAGACGCCCCCTCTCCTCGCATCCAACCCAGACATGCAAAAACTCGGGTCCGAAGCCCGAGACTGCAAGTCTAGTAACTACAGTCATCACAGCCATCGCCAGAACAGCTGAGTAAGCGAGACGACGGCGGGGAGCAACGCTAGCCGGGTGTACGCCCCTCAGGTACACCCATTACGGTACCAGTCCCATTTGCGTACCGGCCCCAGTACCGTCCCTACCGGCGCTGCCACATCACCCCGCCCCTCCCCTCTATGCCCTATGAGTCAGCACAGCCAGGGCGGCCGCCCAAAGGCAGAGGGACAGCTGTGTAGAACTGTAGCACGCCAACAAAGAGACGGGTTTGAAGTAAGGGAAGAATCGTTGTTGAGAAGAAATGCGGATGATAAACCGACACTATTGATGCGAAGTGATAGAAAATCGCAGTCAATTATTACGGAACAAATGACGTGTACGATATACGCGGAGTAAGACGTAAAATCAGAAGTATTGTCTAAAAAGAAGAATTGATATTATCACAAGGGCGAAGAGCTAATTGCAAGTAAGGATAAAATTAGAAATACGATCAACGCCGGTATATATATATGTGTATATATATGTATATATATGTGTATGTATATGTATATATATGTATATATATTTAACGATTGTTAATGCAGCACTACAAATTACTGAACTTGAACGTAGCTCCAAGCAATGATACAAAATTAAGCATGTCAAGAGTTTCGTTAAACTGAAGAAGGCGAACATTTCATGCTGGAAAAATAAAGGGATGAAAAGAAAGTCATCTAAAAACGATACTACGACGTAATAATTGGAATGCAATGACTGAAAGGACTACCTGATTGATTATTGAAGAATACCATTTTATCAGCAAGATGCATTATCAAGAAACCAAAATTATCTGGTTATATAAAGATGCCGTAGTCCTCTTATCAAACTTATATAAAGATATTTGCACCAGACACCAGACACATGGCAGTAACAAAGCAAAGGGCGTGGCCATAGGTAGCAAGCAAACAAGAAAGTGGAAGAAATATGCACTACTTGAAGCAATTATATTATGAACAAAATTAAGTAAGAAAGGTCATTAAGAAGTTTGAAGAAGCTCTATACACTAGAAATGCAAAATTGTCGACGGCAAGAATCGGCCAATCAGAAGACGGGGGTGTGCCACACCCAGAGCAAGACACCGCCGGGTCGGAGTATAAAAAGAGGCAACGTCGCACAGAGAGGGGAAGGGGAGCGAACAGCAGCGGACACACGAGCCGGGGCAGTCGACAACGGGGCCCCAGCACGCGCGCTGCCCGCGGCGCGGCGGCGGCAGCCGTCCGCCGTGGCAGGGCTGACAGCGGAGACAAGACAGCGGACAGGAGCGGACAGCAGCGCAAGGGGAGCGAACAGCAGCGGACACACGAGCCGGGGCAGTCGACAACGGGACCCCAGCACGCGCGCTGCCCGCGGCGCGGCGGCGGCAGCCGTCCGCCGTGGCAGGGCTGACAGCGGAGACAAGACAGCGGACAGGAGCGGACAGCAGCGGAAGGGGAGCGAACAGCAGCGGACACACGAGCCGGGGCAGTCGACAACGGGACCCCAGCACGCGCGCTGCCCGCGGCGCGGCGGCGGCAGCCGTCCGCCGTGGCAGGGCGGACAGCGGAGACAAGACAGTAGACAGGAGCGGACAGCAGCGGAAGGGGAGCGGACAGCAGCGGACAGCAGCGGAGGCAGTCGACAACGGGACCCCAGCACGCGCGCTGCCCGCGGCGCGGCGGCGGCAGCCGTCCGCCGTGGCAGGGCGGACAGCGGAGACAAGACGGCGGACAGCGGAGACAAGAGAGCGGACAGGAGCGGACAGCAGCGACGAGCAGCGGACAGCAGCGGAGGCAGTCGACAACGGGACCCCAGCACGCGCGCTGCCCGCGGCGCGGCGGCGGTAGCCGTCCGCCGTGGCAGGGCGGACAGCGGAGACAAGACGGTGGACAGCGGAGACAAGACAGCGGACAGGAGCGGACAGCAGCGACGAGCAGCGGACAGCAGCGGAGGCAGTCGACAACGGGACCCCAGCACGCGCGCTGCCCGCGGCGCGGCGGCGGTAGCCGTCCGCCGTGGCAGGGCGGACCGCGGAGACAAGACGGCGGACAGCGGAGACAAGACAGCGGACAGGAGCGGACAGCAGCGACGAGCAGCGGACAGCAGCGGAGGCAGTCGACAACGGGACCCCAGCACGCGCGCTGCCCGCGGCGCGGCGGCGGCAGCCGTCCGCCGTGGCAGGGCTGACAGCGGAGACAAGACAGCGGACAGGAGCGGACAGCAGCGGAAGGGGAGCGGACAGCAGCGGACAGCAGCGGAGGCAGTCGACAACGGGACCCCAGCACGCGCGCTGCCCGCGGCGCGGCGGCGGTAGCCGTCCGCCGTGGCAGGGCGGACAGCGGAGACAAGACGGCGGACAGCGGAGACAAGAGAGCGGACAGGAGCGGACAGCAGCGACGAGCAGCGGACAGCAGCGGAGGCAGTCGACAACGGGACCCCAGCACGCGCGCTGCCCGCGGCGCGGCGGCGGCAGCCGTCCGCCGTGGCAGGGCTGACAGCGGAGACAAGACAGCGGACAGGAGCGGACAGCAGCGGTAGGGGAGCGGACAGCAGCGGACAGCAGCGGAGGCAGTCGACAACGGGACCCCAGCACGCGCGCTGCCCGCGGCGCGGCGGCGGCAGCCGTCCGCCGTGGCAGGGCTGACAGCCGCAGAGAGAGGAAGACGGCAAGAACAGAGCCGACGGCGGCAGATCACAGTAAGTCACGAAGCTGCTCATCCTCTCCGATCCTACCCGAAATTCTGCCCAGGTCCGGTGACTACAAAATTTAAACAATAAGGGACTAAGTGGGATATTTTACGTAATTTGGGTCATCTGTCCAGGCTCGCTACTTTTTACCTAGGAAGGCAGGAAAAATGTATGTGTAGCCGATGCTGTACTAGAGGTGTGATGCCAGGCGACCGTAGTACTTTGGAATCCAGCACGCTGCGTTGCAGGTCATGGCGTAAGCCCTAGCGCATTGGCGCATGTAAATACGAGCGGTTTTAGTTAGTATTTTAAACTAGAGATTGAGCGAGTCAATTATTCGGTTCTGTGCTGGTTTTGGTGATATTAGGCGGAGATTCAAATGAATCATTGGTTGAACATGTAAATTGATTGGGACGTACCAAAAACGATTATTTACTGCGCTACCGTTTGTTTAGTTGCTGAGTTAAAATAAACATTGTAAATTTGTGTAACATTTTACGGGGGAAAGGAGACATGATGGAGTCGAGAGGGTCGTTGAAGGAAGGAAATGTACACAGCGATGCGGTTCCCCGACAGCATGAGGTAAGGCAAGAATTAAGCCAGTATAGCCGCAGATAAGTAGGATATGTTTCGATTGTTGTTTGAATGGTTCGATTAATTCGTTCTCGTCTTGCTCGCAATACTTAGCCAGAAGCCCGAGTTTAATGATTAAGTACGTTTCCGCTTCAGTAAATTTAACGTTATGTATCAGAGTTGTGGACGATTTCAAATCACGGAATGGTAACTTTCGCTGAACGGTTAAAACGCCAGGTAACCCAACTACCAGACAAAGTATTAGTGAGGTTGGGTAGAGACTCGTCATTCTAGCTTGGCAGGTAAGGATAACAAATGTAAGGACCATATCACTGAGACGGCATCGATTGGTTATAAAGTATCGGTTCATTCTGTCGCTTAGAGGTGTGCTCTATGTTGAGCGGGACAACACAAATCGGAGACTGGTAAGTTACCGCCAGGGGATTGTCTGTCTAAGATTACATATGTAAAATCGGCGATGCGCTATTAGCTATTGGTCCAGCATCGCTTCCTACCGACGATTGTTTAAGGACGGTGTATGAGAAATGCGATTCCTTAGCCGTCAATGCGACCTCGTTTCTGTCGCTGATAAACTCGTGCCGCTGATCCGGAGTGGTTAACGTTAAATCCCTGTCTATATTACCTTCTTTGGAATTATCGATCAAACCATAACTAGTTCAGCCCGTAAAAGGTTCTAAGGGTGCAGCAACCTGCAACAGACGTATACTTGCGAGTCAGTGGATGATAAGTATAACAGTCAAAGTAACTTTCTTAATATTGTGAGTCTCCTAACCGTCTGTTAAAAATACACCTTCAGCCAGCAGCTCGCGATTTACGACATTACAGCCGACGCCTCCCTTTGTTAACGTCATGGTACAACTGTAATGTTAGATGTCCTGTATATTGACAGTCCAAGTGGTAACTTAAGCCTTATTATTAGCCAACTATAAACAGCGTTAAATTATTTGAATATATTCTGACGATGGTGCACTGCCGATTATATTGAAGTTTAAAAGTGATATTTAGGAGATTACTAGCTGATGCTTATTGAAATGGGTCATTTGTGATACATGCACGTTATCTCTGGTGGCGATTCTTTTTGGACAACGTTTCCCATGTGGGAAATTACCTAAGAGTCATATAATTTACGTCCCCGATAGAGAACTGGTAAAGCGGCTAGTACTCAGGCATAGTTGGAGAAACGTCGCTGATACTGATTTCGTAATAGGATAGCTAGAAGGACATGGACAGGACAGGGAGGTTGATCCTTGCAACAGTGGGACAGGACAGGACAGGGAGGTGTGATCCCTTCAACGGTGGGACAGGACAGGAAGGTGTGATCCCTGCAACAGTGGGTCAGGACAGGACAGGACAGGGAGGTGTGATCCCTGCAACAGTGGGACAGGACAGGACAGGGAGGTGTGATCCCTGCAACAGTGGGTCAGGACAGGACAGGACAGAGATTAAATAGTATCGGAGCTTGGAGGAGAGGCATGACGGCTTGTGTGCCCGATCCTTGTATCGAAAATCTATCAGCGTGGCGAAACATGTAAATGAAAGTGCTCGTGGAAAATTATGCCCAGACCGGGTGATATCGGCTGGCCGCATATCACAGGGAGGTTACAATTAGTAAGTCCGAGACTGCGGGTGCCAAATGCCAGAGGATGATAGGTTGGCGCAGAAAAAGGAGGGCGAGGGAGGAAGGATAAGAGGGAGGAGGAGGCCGTACGTGCCTCAGAAGTCACTCTAGGTTAAACGGGAAGATCTCCTCTAGAGATTTCCGGGCGCCCGCAGTCGGTATATAGGCTAGGACATCCGCGTAGCTCGCCGTCGATGCCGGTCGATGTTAACTTAGAAAGTTGGTCCGGCGGAGCCAGGTCGTGGCCCGGATGGAGGTCAGAGGTCCGGCGGAGCCCAAGTTAGGCCCGGATAGAGGACCCAGGTCCGGCGGAGCCCAGGTCGGAGGCCCGGACAGTAGGTATAGGGGCCTCTCCCGGACAGAGAGGATAAGACGAGCAGTAAAGCGTAGTCGGTGTTTCATATAAGTCCTATGGATAAACTAGCTCCCTTCTAAAGTAGGAACCGGACGGATTACGTTGAATACATTTATTCTGGGCGGCCCACGCAGCAATGCTGTCGTTCAGCGGAGCGCTAGTAGGATTTCGTATTGACGAGGACATTTATCCTACCTGGGAGTCACTCATCCAGCTGGCATCCGGCACTACTGGGAGGGAATTTTTTGGGACGGACAAATAATTATGGGGCGAATGAAAGCGGAATGTCTGTAGCTGGGAAAGTGGCAGTGCGGATGATGACGGATAAATCTTAGGTTAAGGCCCAGTAGGAGTAGTCCGAACTTTGCCTGGACAGCCGTACGGATCATCACTCGAAGGAAAGCAAAACTTAGCGACGCTGGGCGTAAGACAATGTGGGCGATTTTGGCTTTGGAGGTGAGCAGGGGTTCGAGGGGATGGGTAACTGGACGGATGACCTAACTTACGATCCGACTTACGATTGTAAAGAGATACCTAATCACGAAAGTTGGCAGTGGTCACCAGGGCGTCACAACCGACGCTAATCCTACCCCTTTTCCCTTTGTACCGTCCTCACCCTCATGGGCGGGACACTGCCCCTCCCGTCCTCGAGCAGTGAAATGGCATGTCGGTGAACCAGCCTATACGATGGACCAGGATGATCAGTCTCTCAAAATTTAAAAGCATCTACCACCATCAGATGTTTTGTACGCGGAAGGGGATCTTGCTACGCTACGCTATACCTACATCAAGACATCTGTCTCTACATCTACGCTATGCTACACCTACATCTCTACATCAGTTTCTACATCTCCCATTACTTCTAGCAGACCTACGAACCGGACAGGTCACTGCAGGTCGCTGCATGTCACTGCAGGTCACTGCATGTCACTGCAGGTCACTGCATGTCACTGCAGGTCACTGCAGGTCATGACAGGTCACTGCAGGTCACTGCAGAACACTGCAGGTCACTGCAGGTCACTGCAGGTCACGGCAGGTCACCGAAGGTCGAGCTGACGAAGAGGACAGAGGGATCAGCAGTTCCAGTACAGCCAGAGGGAGCAGCAGCTTCCCATGACAGCTGGTGGAGTGGATGCACTCTTCGTCTCCTATTTCTCCTTTCTCTTTAAACCCCCGCTCTCCTTCTACCTTCTTCTCCATTCCCCTCTCCCTACAATGTATCCCCCCACTGCTATCCCACTCTACAACGTACCCCTCCCTCCACACGCCAGAGTGGAGCGGAACCCGGCCCAGCTCCTTGTTCCCTATCATACCCTCCCACTCTCTCTCTACCCCTATGACCCCTCTGTCATTCCCCAACGCTACATCTACGTTATGCCTCACGTCTGTTGTAATACCATTCATTGGACGAGGGTCGAGTCGCAGTAAACCTTTTTAGCCGTAGTTGAGTAAACGGCAAAATCTAGGTCGAGCACAACGCTTGCCATCGGAGCTCGGCACAGACCCTTACTACCCGGGCCGGATAGTTCGCCGTGTTATAACGACCTATCCAACCGAGCGCCAAACAGCGGCGTTGTTACGTGTCCGTCTGTATTGGGGTCGTGTTTTGGTTACCGCCGCCGACGCTGCCGGGTAACCAGTGACGTCATTTGAAGCCGTGCACGACTGAGGCCGACTCGGCGGCTGCCCGGGGTACCCGATCTGTAATCAGCTGCGGAATCAGCGTGGCAGTCGGGAAAATGAGCCACGAAATAGTGATATTGGGTGTATCGGCGTTTTGGTTATGAACAATCGGCCTATTAGCTGCTATTTCTTTTTTCGGTAGGTAACTTAAGTAATCTTATCGCACTATTTTGATAATTTCTAGAAATAAACAATCCAGCTAAAAAAAACTTCCCCACAATATCCCGTGACAATCTGATAATCTCACCATTTGATTGTCATCGACTCGTATCGTAATCACGGCTACTCTTTAAATCGCGTGGCTTATGACGTCATTGTTGAATGGCGTCACTAGCCGTTTTCACGAAGGATTTTACGTTTGGGGCGTTTGGGGCGTTTGGGGCGATTGGGGTGATTGGG
>JAXIVJ010009281.1:0-20000 GCA_036785665.1 Chirona hameri
CAATATAAGACCAATGTTTCGTGGTCCAAATACGTGTTGCTGTTCCTAGCTACCACATCCGCTGCGTCGGCGCTGTTGCCGTTTCAGGAAGTGGTCTGCGCACTCGGTTGGATTCTGAGTCGAGATGCCGAGTGGCGCTGTTTTCATGACCTGGATACGAAATAGCTCCACTGAAAGGAATGTCTGCGTCTGACGTTTGTGTTAAATTCGCAGCAGAACAATGCAAATTTATGACTGACTTCCACGTCAGCATCTGCTGCAGCAGCGAGTTAAAAAGCATGTGCTGTGTGAAGCATTTACATGTGACCACCCGGCTTGCAGTAAGTGACGAGTATTTTTTGTGTCCATTTTGAATAAAACAATAAAAAGGGATTTCTTCCCAAAATGAACATAATGATTTTAAAAAAAATGAACATATCAATTATTTATATAAGTATGAAATATTAAAACCCCAAAATTGTCAGTTCAAATTACGAAGGATCTGCGAGTGCTGATTAAAGCGACACAAAAGAACTAAAGGGACTTTCGCATGCAGAGGGGTGTGAAAAGGAACCACAGGGGAATTATTGTCCGTTCACGTGTTACTTTTGCCATTCGACATTCAACACAATCATGACAGCTGTCAGTCTAAGCCAGAACATGTTACGACAACATAAAAGGTAAATTGCATTTTTGTGTATTGTATTTAAACACTTGTCATGCGCGTATTGTCAACCAAATGCCTCACAAGCAAGTCTTTCGGATCTCACACAAAGTGTTTCTGTCACTCTCCTACCACTCGCAGAAGGTCGTTACAGCAATCGAGTCCTTTTCTCGGGATAGCTCAAAGTTCCCATTATAGTTGTATACATCGCTTACAATCACCGTCATTATTATGAAGCGGGCTACAAGTAATACCGATAAGGAGATCCTCAGATGCATAAGTCACATTTAAAGCGTGGAATGAACACACTAGCTTCCTCCGATAAAAACCCTCCCACACAACCGCAGCCGATGGTTAAACATTGTGTGAGGTCCAAATGCCCAGCTCAGCTCATACGGTTCAGGCAGCAACATTCATTCAGTCATCCTCTACCAACTTTAACGTTGAGTCTCCGCAGTCATCGTCCACTTGCAGGCCCCTCAGTCACAGTCCCCTCACTTGCAGTCCCCTCAGTCACAGTCCGTTCCCTCACTTGCAGTCCCCTCAGTCAAAGTTGCCGAGTCGCCCTCCGAAGCTCAGAATGTAGTCCGGGACCGGTTTGCTCTGAGCCCAGGCAGTCTCTGAGCTCGGTATACCGCTGCAGACTGGCCGGCAGCATGTCCGTCCTCAGCGGGCGGGGTCCGCGTCTCTGCGCCAGCACCGCCCGCCGACAGATGGCGCTCAGAGGCGTCGGCTGGCGGGCAGTTTCCTCCAGCCGCCGCCAGAGCTCCGAGTTGCAGCGCTGCCGCAGCTGCTGCAGCAGCTCGGGCGTCGGCCGCAGCCCGAAGTCGAGCAGCAGCTCCAGCAGCGCCTCTCGATTCCCGCTGCCGACCGCCACCGAGAGCGGGCTGCGGCCCAGCACGTCGGCCACGCATGGGTCGGCGCCGTGGCGCAGCAGAGAGCGGACCAGGTCCAGTCGGCCGGCCTGCGTCGCCAGCAGCAGCGCACTCTGGCGGATGTCGGTCACGGCGTCCGGGTCGGCGCCCATCCGCAGCAGCGCGTCCACCGTGTAGCTGTTGCCCGCTATCACGGCGAGGTGGAGCGGCGTACACAGCCGCGCCGCCCGCGACTCCAGCCTCGCCCCGGCTTGCAGAAGCTCAGCTAGGAGCGGGGTGATGGAGTAGGCGGTGCCGGCTCTGGGCGGACGAAAGGAGAGCAGATGCAGGGCGGTGTCCTGTTGGTTGGAGCTGGGTGTCGCAGAGGCGCCGCGTCGGACCAGCAGAAGAGCCAGGTCGTAGTGACAGGAGGCACAGGCGTTCATCAGAGGGGTGCGGCCATTGGCGTCGGTGACGTTCGGGTCGGCTCGAGCGTCGAGCAGAAGACGTGCGATGTCTGTCGAAGGGGACAGATGTCAGAAGTCTAAATCACTCACGGGACAGAAAAGATAGAGGGTAGAAGAAAAAAGTACACAAAACCGGAACGCGTTGAGGGTAGAAGGCAAAACAAATATACAAAACCGATGCAATAAAATAACAAACATTCATTTTCATTTGTGTTACTGCCATCAATGGGCAGCAAAAACTTGTGTTTCAATTATGGCGCTTCACAATAGATGACTTAGTGCTTGCTTAAACTAACGACACCTGCACTGCACTCGAGATCGGCATTCGTTTCAGATCTTCCGAGAAGTGTTGGTAAGTGTCTGACCGGCAGTTTTGTCCACAGTCCCCTTAATCGCCACTCCACTTCAGAGCTATCTGGTGATATCAGTGAAGTGTTATAATACTTGAGCAGTAAGACACCTGACTGGAGGCTCGACTCATTTAGCATACCCACCCCACGCAATGTTTTTACATCGTAATTTTATTTTAGAAAAGGGCATTGATCCTGTTAGCACGTGAGGGAGCCAGCTAAGAATTATTGGACTTTGAGTCTGATACTTGAAACACACAACTGATATGGACATCGCTCGCGAGAATGTGTAAACAAGACATGATAATCATGCATTTCGAACCGACAGCGTCCAACTCATACCTCTTCTTCACGTCTACGAATAACCAATAGGTACTTTTTTGTAGGAACTTCTTCTTCTTCTTCTTACACACAATAAAACAGCAGTGCGTGCTTCCCAACATACCATCTCGCCACCTTCCAGCTCACGAGCTACCTACTCACCACCACATGCCCTACTCACCGAGCCGGCTGCCCTCTGTTCCTACTCACCACCACCTGTCCTACTCACCGAGCCGGCTGCCCTCTGTTCCTATTCACCACCACCTGCCCTACTCACCGAGCCGGCTGCCCTCTGTTCCTACTCACCACCACCTGCCCTACTCACCGAGCCGGCTGCCCTCTGTTCCTACTCACCACCACCTGCCCTACTCACCGAGCCGGCTGCCCTCTGTTCCTACTCACCACCACCTGCCCTACTCACCGAGCCGGCTGCCCTCTGTTGCGGCGTGCAGCGGGGTCTGGCTGAAGGTGTTGCGCGTGTTGGGTGAGGCCCGGTGGCTCAGCAGGAGCCGGACCACGGCCGTGCGTCCCAGCAGCGCCGCGCTGTGCAGAGGGCTGAAGCCGGCTGAGTCCAGCTGGTTCACCGAACAGCCGCGGGCGATCAGCAGCTTCACTGCGGTGAGAACAGGGGAGGGTTAGCAGCTTCACTGCGGCGATAACAGGGGAGGGTTAGCAGCTTCACTGCGGTGAGAACAGGGGAGGGTTAGCAGCTTCACTGCGGTGAGAACAGGGGAGGGTTAGCAGCTTCACTGCGGTGAGAACATGGGAGGGTTAGCAGCTTCACTGCGGTGAGAACAGGGGAGGGTTAGCAGCTTCACTGCGGTGAGAACAGGGGAGGGTTATCAGCTTCACTGCGGTGAGAACAGGGGAGGGTTAGCAGCTTCACTGCGGTGAGAACAGGGGGGTTAGCAGCTTCACTGCGGTGAGAACAGGGGAGGGTTAGCAGCTTCACCGCGGTGAGAACAGGGGAGGGTTAGCAGCTTCACTGCGGTGAGAACAGTGGAGGGTTAGCAGCTTCACTGTGGTGAGAACAGGGGAGGGTTAGCAGCTTCACTGCGGTGAGAACAGGGTAGGGTTAGCAGCTTCACTGCGGTGAGAACAGGGGAGGGTTAGCAGCTTCACTGCGGTGAGAACAGGGTAGGGTTAGCAGCTTCACTGCGGTGAGAACAGGGGAGGGTTAGTAGCTTCACTGCGGTGAGAACAGGGGAGGGTTAGCAGCTTCACTGTGGTGAGAACAGGGGAGGGTTAGCAGCTTCACTGCGGTGAGAACAGGGTAGGGTTAGCAGCTTCACTGCGGTGAGAACAGGGGAGGGTTAGCAGCTTCACTGCGGTGAGAACAGGGTAGGGTTAGCAGCTACACTGCGGTGAGAACAGGGTAGGGTTAGCAGCTTCACTGCGGTGAGAACAGGGTAGGGTTAGCAGCTTCACTGCGGTGAGAACAGGGGAGGGTTAGCAGCTTCACCGCGGTGAGAACAGGGGAGGGTTAGCAGCTTCACTGCGGTGAGAACAGGGGAGGGTTAGTAGCTTCACTGCGGTGAGAACAGGGGAGGGTTAGCAGCTTCACTGTGGTGAGAACAGGGGAGGGTTAGCAGCTTCACTGCGGTGAGAACAGGGTAGGGTTAGCAGCTTCACTGCGGTGAGAACAGGGGAGGCTTAGCAGCTTCACTGCGGT
The DNA here is from genome assembly GCA_036785665.1 of Chirona hameri. NCBI lineage: Eukaryota > Metazoa > Arthropoda > Thecostraca > Balanomorpha > Balanidae > Chirona > Chirona hameri. The sequence goes on from JAXIVJ010009281.1 coordinate 4,308, forward strand.
GCGAACTATACATTATACAGCCCTTAAGTGTTGGGCCACCGGACGGGAACAGATTTGCATGCGCGAGACCGTCTACGAAGCGTCGGCTTGCTTAACCCGCGCCGTGCGGGGGGGGGGGTGTTTAGACCCCCCCCCCCCCCGCTCAGGTTTTTCGAGGATAGCGGGAAAATGGTGGCGCGCAGTGCCGACATTTTGGGTACAGCTGTTCGGGCATCAATGTCCTACATTATGTTTTTTGCATACCTCGGGTCAGCTCAGGTCAGGTCACCAGACCAGGTCAGGCGACCCCACCTCCAAAAAAACTTGTGGTCGTACCACAGTCACAGTTTTTGGATGATCAGTTTGACACTTACAGGATTTCATAAGGTTATATATATCTACAATTAGTTTAACTTCTTTATATCGGCGACCTAAGGCCGGGTCAATTTCGTGACCTCCCCATTCTAAGCCAATGGGGAAATATTCAAATGCTTCCTATTCCAAGGATACGCAAGATATCAGTATAATTCCTTCTGGATCATGTTATTATAGGCCATTCTTGATGACCTAGGTGCCATTTTTGTTCAGTGACCCCTACAGGGTCAGCCGAGGTCATCCGAGGTCACCAACAGTTTTATGTCAATAACTCTCGACATAATGACGATAGAGAAGTGAAACCGACACCAATGTGTTTGTCTCGTCAAGACACGTCTTCCCATATGCAACATGACTTACTTGGGTCACCACTTTACCTTGACCTGAGGTCAAATTTGTAAGTTGACCTAACCTGGTCACCACTAATGAGTCGAAGCGCCTTGACGAGACAAACACGAAGGCATCATAATTATTGCCTTGACATTATTAGGTAAAAAGCTATTCGTGAAAAACTGTTTTGTAAAAAATAGCCTTTTTGACATTTGATGAGCTCTGAAGCCTAAACTATTGACCTGAGCTAAAATCTGAGGACACATTGCTAATTGCATTTTTCAACAGCTTGCCATTGCTTTTTTCGTTTGTTCCTGGATATCATAGTTCCTGTGATATCTGGGGGTTTCTGGAGTGAAGTCCTAAAACTGGCAAATTTGACCTTTGATGACCTCTGGTGACCTCAATATTGACTTGAGGAACACAATCTGAAGCACTTTCGAATGTCCTTGTTGAGAACTTTCGAACGCCTTTTTCCGCGTCTTTCTAGCCCTTTTAATGGTCGAGGAGTTAGAGGGGGTCTAACCCCCCAGCACGGCGAAGGTGGCGCCGAGCACCGGCACGGCGCGGGTTAAATATACGACAGGGCTGTGTGTCACCCCCATCAGCTAGGTTGACACCAGCACGGCGAAGGTGGCGCCGAGCACCGGCACGGCGCGGGTTAAATATACGACAGGGCTGTGTGTCACCCCCTGCAGCTAGGTTGACACCAGCACGGCGAAGGTGGTGCCGAGCACCGGCACGGCGCGGGTTAAATATACGACAGGGCTGTGTGTCACCCCCATCAGCTAGGTTGACATCAGAACGGCGAAGGTGGTGCCGAGCACCGGCACGGCGCGGGTTAAATATACGACAGGGCTGTGTGTCACCCCCTGCAGCTAGGTTGACACCAGCACGGCGAAGGTGGTGCCGAGCACCGGCACGGCGCGGGTTAAATATACGACAGGGCTGTGTGTCACCCCCATCAGCTAGGTTGACATCAGAACGGCGAAGGTGGCGCCGAGCACCGGCACGGCGCGGGTTAAATATACGACAGGGCTGTGTGTCACCCCCTGCAGCTAGGTTGACACCAGAACGGCGAAGGTGGCGCCGAGCACCGGCACGGCGCGGGTTAAATATACGACAGGGCTGTGTGTCACCCCCATCAGCTAGGTTGACATCAGAACGGCGAAGGTGGCGCCGAGCACCGGCACGGCGCGGGTTAAATATACGACAGGGCTGTGTGTCACCCCCTGCAGCTAGGTTGACACCAGCACGGCGAAGGTGGCGCCGAGCACCGGCACGGCGCGGGTTAAATATACGACAGGGCTGTGTGTCACCCCCTGCAGCTAGGTTGACACCAGCACGGCGAAGGTGGCGCCGAGCACCGGCACGGCGCGGGTTAAATATACGACAGGGCTGTGTGTCACCCCCATCAGCTAGGTTGACATCAGAACGGCGAAGGTGGCGCCGAGCACCGGCACGGCGCGGGTTAAATATACGACAGGGCTGTGTGTCACCCCCATCAGCTAGGTTGACATCAGAACGGCGAAGGTGGCGCCGAGCACCGGCACGGCGCGGGTTAAATATACGACAGGGCTGTGTGTCACCCCCATCAGCTAGGTTGACATCAGAACGGCGAAGGTGGCGCCGAGCACCGGCACGGCGCGGGTTAAATATACGACAGGGCTGTGTGTCACCCCCTGCAGCTAGGTTGACATCAGAACGGATGGCATGAATTCAAAGCAGCCAGCAGCAAAGAACTGTCACGAAGGCAGTCCCCCTGCTGCCGGCTGCAGGAGACGCATACATCTACGAATTATGCACCCATTACTGGGAACCTCGGGATAACTACCTCCTTACACAGGAAGCCCGGAGGCAACAGACAGTGCCGTTGACCTTGCTGGCTGAACTTGATTCATGACCACTGCGAGCAATCGGCATTCCAGTGTGCGCAAACGGTCTGCACTGGAGGCGTCGCGGGAGCAGATTTCCCCGAACCCCTCTCCGGAACGCAGCCATCTGCTGCCTGCGTTAGGAGTTAGGCCACATGAGGCTAAGGGACCGCCCCACATGAGGCTAAGGGACCACCCCACATGAGGCTAAGGGACCGCGTCAGCCACCCATCCGCTGCCACAGACATTGATAATTGATAAATCAGTGTCTCACAGTATTCACTGTGATGATGGATCAATGTACGGGTGTACGGGTTCATGTTCATATATTCAAGACAATCCACAAGGTGGGTATTACAATCTCACGTCAATTATACAAGAACTGCCAACAGGCTGAAAAATTGCCTGTCAATGTAAGACAGCACAATTCGCGTTAACAATGCACATACCAACGTCACATATACTAACATCACAAAAGCAGTGGATTGGTCAAAAAGATAAAAACACATTTCCTCACTCCACGGTCTCACGAACAGCCGCTTTAAAAGCGCCCAGAGTCGGAGCAGATCTGACAGAGGATGGTAAACGGTTCCAAGCTGAGGCCGCGCGATATGAGAAAGCCTTTTGGGTGGCAGTAAGTTTGCATTTGCGGAGGTGGAGATCTCCGCTCTCCGACGAGCGTGTCTCGCGGGAGGAGACAGCCGCACGCGCCGTAAACAGCGCGCGGATCTCGATAGGCGCGCCCTCTTCCCTCAGTGCCTTGTAGGTCTTGATTGCGTCACGGTGTGCCACCAGGGTTTCGATCCTCGGCCATCCGAGAGAATTTAAAGCCGGGGTGATATGTTCGTATTTTTTGGTTCCAGAGATGATTCTAGCCGAAAAGTTGATGACTTTTTGGATTCTTTGGAGCTGACCCTTGGCTGCCCCACCCCATACGCAGAGGCAGTACGTGATGTGAGGAAATACGTACGCCTGAATAAGAGTCTTTAGAATGTCTGTCGAAAAGTAATGACGAATTTTGTGCAGAGAGACCAGAATGCCATTGCATTTTTGGATCACCCGCGTGACGTGCTCGTCCCATGACAGACAGGTGTCTACTATTACGCCCAAAATTGTTACCTTTTTGGATGAATGTACGGCCAAACCGTCAATGATGAAGTGGAAGTCCGTGGATTTTTTCAAATTTGGCTTGGATCCGATAAGCAGAAAATCCGTTTCTTCTCATTCATTTTCAGTGAGTTCGCGCTAAACCAGGACTTGAGCTCACTGAGTGTGAGCTCTAGTCTATTTTTGAGAGAGTCAAGACCCAGTCTGTCAGGGGACGCGCAGTCGAGGTGCATAGTATCATCGGCGTATGAGATGAGGTGGCCATGAGTCAGATGTCCGGAAAGGTCGTTGGTGAACATGATGAAGAGGATTGGTCCGATGATCGAACCCTGCGGCACACCGCAAGACATAGGTAGAGCTAGCCGTCCGCCACGCACAATCTGCCGACGACCGCTCAGGTAGCTCCTAAACCAATCCACGTCAATACCATACCAAGATAGCTTGGTGAGGAGAACGCCGTGATCGACGCTGTCGAACGCCTTCGAAAGATCAATCGTCGTTACCGACGAAATCAGTCCGTTGTCGGTGTTGGTGACCAGGCGCTCGACAGCGTCGAGCACGGCATCCTCGGTGGAGTGGCGTGACCTATAGGCGTACTGAGATGGGTTAAGCAAGTGTGCAGAGTGTAGATAGGTGGTCAGTTGGCAGCAGGCCACCTTTTCCAAAATCTTTGATAGCACACTTAGCAACGATATGGGTCGGTTATTGGATGGTACTCTTGGGTCACCAGATTTGGGAATTGGGACAACACAAGCCATCTTCCACTGTTCGGGGAACACTTTCGTTATCAGTGACAAGTTCACAAGACGTAATAAATGCGGCCCTATCACAGGAAAGCATTCACGCACCGCCGCGAGTGGAACCTCGTCCAGCCCTACCGCGCGCGACGAGCTCATCCGTCCAACACAGCGAGACAGTTCTGGGAGTGTCGCCGGCTGAAACCGGAAACCCGCAGCGCAGACGGTAGGTGGCCTCAGGTTCGAGCGGCCGGCGTCGACTGCGCTCTGGAGGTCGTTGGCGATGCGCGGCCCCACCGCGGCGAAGTAGCGGTTCATCTCTTCCGCCGCTGCTTCAGCTTCTTCCGGTGTCTCTGCGGACGCGTTCCCGGCTGGCATCGGGGGCGCCTTGGCGAACCTCTTGAAGTTGGACCAGAAGTTGCGGCGTTCCCCCGACACCAACTCGCTACACAGGAACTGGCGTCTTGCTGCGATCAGACGGCTCTTCACCTGGTTGCGAAGCCGGGTAAAATCATCCTTGGCTTCTGACTGTTATGTTGTCCTTATAAAGTTCCGTCTAAGCGAGAGTCAGCGGTTCACACAAGCGATCGGAGAAGCAGCTGTATTCACGACAGCACGCGTGGAACTGGCCGGCTCGGCCCCAGACCGCGGGCGAGCCCAGCCACAGCCTCCGGCTACGGCTAGCGCGGCCAGCGCAGAGGCGGCGCCAGGCCCTACAGAAGGTAGGGTCGCAGAGGCGTACACAGTGGGGGTGCACAGGATCTCTACATCTCCCCCTCAAGACAATTGCGCTGCCAAACACAATGAGCAACTCACAAAGCGCAAATGTCTAAACTACGGTGGGCACATTCAAAACTTTCAGTCATCACTGTATGTGGTCCCACCCCATCGAACTTGGAGGCGCCGCGGCGCGCGGCGCGGTCGACGCGAACGTCGAGGGGCGGCAGCGGCAGGCTCCACCGATGGCGGCTGCTGAGCGCCGCCGGCAGGCAGGGGTGGCCGCTGGGAGCTGTTAGCAGACACAAGCCGCTGGGGGGCGCGCGCAGCGGACCGCTGCGCGCCGGCGGCAGGCGTCTCGGACGGTACGGCGGGCTCTGTCAAGAGCGGCCGGTACGGTCTCAGGTAGCGGCGGTTCCGCCACAGGACACGGCCGCTAGCTGTCCTGATGAGGAAGGTCCGGCGCTGTCCGATACCGACGATCACACCGATGCGGTCCCATCGGCCGGTGGCGGGGTCCTGGAGGTCGACGCGACTACCGATCTTCAGCTGAGACAGCTGGCGCGCAGACGCGTCGTAGTAGCGGACCGCCTTCTCCTGAGTCTCGGCAGCCGTCTCGTCGCAGGCGGCTGCGGCTCGCTGCCACTCGGGAGCGAAGGCGCGATGGTGCGTCGGGACGCCAGAACGCAGCGGATGACCGAACAGGACCTGTGCTGGTGATCTTCCGTCCACGCGTGGCGTGTTCCGCAGTTCTAGAAGGCCGCGGTCCAATTGGTCGTCGTCCAGACGTCCGGAGGCGGAAGCTGCCAGCACCAGCTTCTTCACCGTCTTCACACACGCTTCGGCGTGTCCGTTGGAGCGCGGGTAGTGCGGAGATGACATCTCGTGGGTGACGTCCCAGCGCTGCAGGAAGCGGCGTAGCGTGCCAGACGCGTACTGAGGTCCCCCGTCTGACCGAAGTACAGACGGGACCCCCGTCTGAGCAAACAGCATGCGGAGCTGTCGCGTCAGATGGTCCGCTGAGGCCGTGCGGGGGCAGGTCGTGACGTACGGCCATCCGGACAGCCGGTCACAAAAGTCACAGAATGCCGCGAGCTCCTTCACCGCACACATGAAGTCCTCGAAGTTCTCGCCCTCCTCCTGCACGCGGGCGTAGAACGCTCTGCGGTCGACGAGGACGCTGCGCTGTTTCCGCAGGTGGGCCTCCATGGCCGACACCACATCGGAGAGGGGAGCGTCTACGGCGACGCTCAACCCGTAGCGCAGCACACGGTGCCAGTCCTCGTCTAGCAGGCTCAGAAGAGCGGCACGCTGAGAAGGGACGGGCAGCGACGACGCACCGGTCAGAAGAAAGTACCCGTCCAGCTTCTCGCGCCAGACAGCGAAGTCCCGCAGAGATGCAGAGGAGGAGAGGTATGGAGCCGGTGTCGCCGCAGCGGGCAGTCGCACAGACCGAGCAGCCGACGCCGGTGTCGCGGGCGACGCGTCCGCCCCATCCCCGGCGGTGACGGCGGGCGGCGGCCGGTCCACCACCAGCCGCTCCATCAGCTGAGCGAGTCGCTCCTCTCGCTGCACGGAGCGCTCCTCGCGCTGAGCGGATAGCTCCGCCTGCCGCCGGGACAGCTCCGTCTGCTGCATCAGCAGCTCCGTCAGTTTGTCCAAGTCACTCATGATGACTGCAGCACAACACTAGCAAAAACTCTCCCACCGCGACTCACTGACACTCACACAACCGACCGCGCCATGTTATGTTGTCCTTATAAAGTTCCGTCTAAGCGAGAGTCAGCGGTTCACACAAGCGATCGGAGAAGCAGCTGTATTCACGACAGCACGCGTGGAACTGGCCGGCTCGGCCCCAGACCGCGGGCGAGCCCAGCCACAGCCTCCGGCTACGGCTAGCGCGGCCAGCGCAGAGGCGGCGCCAGGCCCTACAGAAGGTAGGGTCGCAGAGGCGTACACAGTGGGGGTGCACAGGATCTCTACACTGACGTACGCAAGCACAGCCAGGTGTCACGAGCAGAGTCCCGCTCGGACATCAGCGCTCGCAGGGTCGGGTCCTCGGCCAACCAGGGACAGCACGGCCTGGACATGCGCACTCGCTTCGGTGGACAGTGGCGATCCATCACGACGTTCCACACGCCCATGAAGTGCCGCACACAGGCATTGACGTCGGTGGCGCCGTCTACCTGGCTCCAGTCCGAGGTGAGTAGGTCATAGTTGATGGCATTCCAGTCTGCGCGTCGCCAGCTGCGCACGGTGCGCCACTGCGGAGGTCGTCGCACTCGTCCGAGCGGCACGCTGGCGATTACCGGCTGGTGGTCGCTAATAGCGTCCGGTAGGATAGTGACATCTGGTGGCGGATCTCTCAGGTTTGTGACGACATGGTCCAGCGTAGATGGCGCTGGGTGAAGATGGGTGGGCCCGTCAACCAGCTGCACCATGTTCAGCTCCTTGATGGTATCCAGATAACGGCGCGTGTTGGAGGAAGTGATGTCCAAGACGTTGAAGTTAGTGTCGCCCAACATGAAGACCGGTCTGTTTGCGCACAGAGCGGCGCGCAGCTGATCCTGCAGGTGGTTCAGGCTTGGCGTCACCGGGCTGTCCGGTGGGCGGTAAACGACGCCCACCGTAATCGGCTGGCCACCCTGCCAAATCGCCGAAATCCATAGCGATTCCAGGGGACCGTCTGCGGGCATGGTGAGTTCCTTAGCCTGGATCTCCACTCGATGCAGGATAGCGACGCCGCCACCGCGGCGGCCAACACGATCACGCCGGAGCACGCCGTATCCAGGGAAGGTTAAAAACTGATTGTCAATCTGTGGAGACAGCCAGCTTTCAGATAAGCACAGCATGTCGAGATGGTGGTCCTCCAGCAGCATCATGACGTCGTCGAGTTTACTGCAAAGGGATCGAACGTTTAGATGACCGATTCTGAGCCGAGAGCGCGCCGTGGCGCTGCTAGTGCAGCCATCTCTCAGGCCGCCGTCCGCCAGGCGGCAGGTCTGTCGCTCTGTGAGCCGAGCGGGCCGGACTAGGCAGCGGGCCGCGGCGGCGGCTGACCGGTCAGCTGAGTCGGGCTGGTTCGGCGCGGCGCCGGGGATCGGCTGCCGGCTCGTTACACGGACCGCACCATTGCCATGGGCGCACTCTGCCGGCGCGATGGGTACCGGTAGCAGGGCGCGGTCGTAGTATTGGCGGTGGAGATGTACCGGTGTGTACAGATGTACCGATGTACCGATGCACCGATGTACTGTACAGTGGCGGATCCAGGGGGGCTTGTAGGGGCTGAAGTCCCCTGCCTTAGAAAACGGCGTCCTCGGGCACCGCGGCGCCGAAGTCGCCGCGACGCCGTTCTTGCAAAGGATTTGCCGGCGCCGAAGGCGCCGTAGCGTTCTCGGGAGGCCGCCAGAGCGCCCTTGTGTCTACCGACAGCGTCGTAGCACTCTTGAAAGGCACCCTGGCCCCTCAGAAGACAGCTTACCGCTCTCAACGCATTATGCCGCCCTCAGAAGGTACATCGCTGCCCTCGGAAGGCATCATGCCGCCCTCGAAAGGCATCATGTGGCTCTCGGAAAACATCGTGTCGCCATCGGAAGAGATTTTGCCGCCATCGGAGTGCATTATGCCGCCCTCGGAAGATGTCTTGTCGCCCTCTAAAGGCATTTTGCCGCCCTCAGAGCACATTATGCCGCCCTCAGAGCGCAATATTCCGCCCTCGGAAGGCATTCTGCCGCCCTCAGAGCGCATTATGCCGCTCTTGGAAGACATCATGCCGCCCTCGGAAGACATCTCGCCGCCCTCGGAAGGCATGTTGCCGCCCTCAACTCGCATTATGCCGCCCTCGGAAGGCATCATGCCCTCCTCAGAGTCCAGAGAGCATTATGTCGCCCTCGGAAAGCATCATGCCGCCGTCGGAAAGCATCATGCCGCCCTCGGAAAACATCTTGCCGCCCTCGGAAGACATTTTTCCGCCCTCGAAGTGCATTGTGTCGACCTCGGAAGATGTCTTGTGGCCCCCGGAAGGCATCCTACCGCCCTCAGAGCACATTATGCCGCCCTCGGAAGTCATTCTGCTGCCCTCAGGACGCATTATGCTGCTCTTGGAAGACATCATGCCGCCTTCGGAGACATTTTGCCCCCTCGGAAGGCATCTTGCCGCCCTGAGAGCGCATTATGCCGCCCTCCGAAGCATCATGTCGCCCTCGGAAAACATTTTGCCGCCCTTGGATGACATTTTGCTGCCCTGAGAGTGCATTATTCCGCCTTCGGAGTTCGGAAGACGTCTTGCCACCCTCGAAAGGCAAGACGTCTTCATGAGGAACATCTACCTTCGGAAGGTATGATACTGTCCCCGAATGGCACCAATTGCCGGCCAGAAAGCGATGTGGTGTTCTGACGCACTCAGAATGATGGCACCCTGACACCTTCAGCTTCCCTCCGACGGCGACCTGACACCCGTGACCTTCGAAACCAATCATATGCTTTTGCCCCCCTCCCCCCACTCCCGATAGCGCCATGGATGGCGCCTACGAAGAGGCCTGGACCCCCATGAAATAACCGCGACACTGTTTTAAATATGCCTGGCGAGGCGTTGAAGGTGCTGACGTATTGTACCTTTCACACTCGGGACGCCTAAAAATAGCTTGGATGAATGTTCAATGTCCATGATGTCCACAGTTCCACAGACACGTTTTCAGCGTCGGTCACCGATTTTTACGCGATTTGGTCCTAAGGACTAACATCAAAACGAACCTCTTGCTTTAAAATATCGGGTCCATTTTGACCTTACTGGTCTCCTTCAAGATCAAATTCAAGGTCAAACGACGGGGAACGCTGTAGCGCCCAAACATACCGTCCGATCGCGACAAATCGGTCTCAAACGATTCCTTGTGCCCAGTTCCAAGATGACAAGAACGTTCAGAGTTGTGCCCCGTGACCTTCAAGGTCAAGCCCCGTGACCTTTAATGTCAAATTCAGGGTCAAAAGACGTGATTTTTTCCCCGTCCTTTCCATTTCCAGAATGACAAGCATTCTTAGAGTTGTGCCCGTGACCTTCAAGTTACGCCCAAAGTTGGGCGCTACAGCGTTTCCCGTCCTTTGACCTTGAAAGTCACGGGAAACAAATTTACTCTAAGAATACTTGTCATCCTGGAAATGGGCACGGGGCATCGTTTGAGACCATTTATGTTGCAATCGGACGCAAAATTTGGGCGCTACGGCTTCCCCCGTCCTTCTACATTGAATTTGACATTGAAGGAGACCTGCAAGGTCAAAATGGACCTGATTCTGGGAAACATGAGGTTCGATTTGATCTTGAGACCAAATGTCAAATTGTGAAATCGGTGACCGACGCTGAAAACGTTTTATAGTCTCCTTGGATTGACGCGACCTAATATGAACGACTCAACCGTCGTAACACAAGATTTTGCTCCTTGTTTATCCACGTATGCAACTTAGTTTCCCGATGTTGCGACAATATATTTGTTTTGCTTCTCCGGGCTACTTGTAGAATACAAAAAATACAACAAAAAATACCGGAGAATACAAAAAAAATCATGTAAATCTTGTGAATCATGTGAACCTACGTATACTGCAGTCGGACCTTCCAATCATGCCACCAGACTTTCAAACGGGTCCCGCACCCCGCTTGGGGAATTCAGCCGAGCTGGGCGGGGGGGGGGGCATATACTGCCACCCACGGGTGGAGTTTCCTATTCAAATGGTGGGGCAACTTCCCCACCAACTTTGTGTTTTGCCCCACCAACTTTTGTCAGATATGAAGGTTTCCTGGCGTTAAAATGGTCACTTTTCGCATCAACCATGTCAAACAGCCAGCCAATACGACATTTTGCCCCACCAACTTTTGCTGAAAAGCTCCACCCATGCTGCCACCTCGTTATCTTCCGAGCCAATAACCGCAGCGAGACGCGCAAGGGAGCAATCGAAAGCTCTCAATGAGAGGCACGTAAACATACGTGAAATGTTCAAAATAAGGTCACATGTCAGGTCACCGTCAGGTGAATTATCAAAATCGAGGTATTTAGGTTGATTTGCTATACTTTCCATTTAAAGTCTTATATTGCGACTATTATGGCACAAAGTGCTCTCAGAGGCATAATACATCTTCCACAAAAGGGAAATTGAGATTGTAAGCAAAGGACAAGCCGTCAAGGTCAGGTCACAAAATATAACTATTGGCAAAAGGTCTACGAAAGTCATGCGACACATGTTTTATGGGTTATTTTACACGTATAATTTGATAGTAGTAGCCAATTTTACACCCTGACCCCATATAATGGTCCTTAGGAGAAGTTCAGGTCAAGGTCAGGTTGCATAAGGTCAAAATTTGAAATTGATTAATATAAATAAAAAGTGATGTTGCTAGACCAGTTTTGTATATTAAATACAGTGGTAGCATGTATGTGCCTGTATCTAGTAATTAAAAGCCATACAATGCAATTTCAACAAATTACGTCATGAGTTAATCATACTTGGGAGCCATAAGTCAGCCAAAAATAAATATTTTACTTTGAAATTTAGTGTGGGTATCGTGCATACTTGGTTACCCAATATATATTTCGTTTTTTATATCTTTTCAAATTTCGATTGTGTGGGATTTTTCCGAAACAAATAAGTTTTATTTTTATTTTTTGGGGTCAAAAACTAACAAAAATTAAAATCCGAGATAGCCATTTTGAAGAAAAAGGTGTAATTTCCTTTCATTTGACTTTTTTGCAATTTGCTTTACAACTCGACTTTCTACGGTTTGTCAAACATTTTTCGTTTTTCCACCAAACATGGCATGACCTGACGTCACTAAAACGTCATTATCTCCCAAACCACTTCACTAATTTGAATGACATCAGTTGGGAAAATTTATATACGGGGAGGCGATCTAAAAATTAATCGATCAAAAATTAGTTCGTGACGTCATCAAAATGGGCGGAGCATGCCCTTATAAAGAGATCCGATCTAAAAAAAATATTGTTTTCCTGACATTTACCTTTTCAGACACCATATCACCCCTAAAAAATGGCCATCACCCTTGGATTTTTTTCGGTTGAAACTGCACGAATCGCGCCATCATATTTTCTTGTACTTGTATGATCAGATCCCTACTTTGGCAGATATGGCCAAAGTAAGGGTCGGCTATCTCAATTTCGGCACTCGCAGCAGCCTCAGCGATCTAAATTTTGATTCGCCACCTGACTTCACGGTCTAGAATTGGATTAGCTGGCTGACGACCGATCTAAAAAATTATTTCACGCTGTGTTCGTTGCGTCGCGGAATTAATATTTAGATCGTCATTTACAGTGGAATAAGGGCAATTGCCGAATCTGGCCACATTTACTATTCCGATATATTGATGGACAACATGTTCTCCAACACTTTTTAACCTCCGAGTATGCGTATGTTGCTCCGAATTGGCCTAATGACATAGGCCTCACAGTTTAATACTGCATGTATGCCCAAATATAGCATCACAAAATCTACAAATTTATTGATCTATTTTTTATCTCTCTGTAGTTTGCCCAACTGACATGTTGAGCGAAGACGTAAAATGGATGAAACATAAGGTACGGAACGTTTCACGTCAATATCTATCATAGTTTTCAAGATATTGCGAAACTGCCCCCCCCCCCCCCCCCCCCCGGAGGCGTGGGTTAAGCAAAAGGCATATTTGACCCGTTTAATTGACATATTGGATTGGCGCCCCTCTGGACCATGCCGCCCCTGTCCCCGAGGAAATTGTCGCCCTCGGGCCTGAAGCCCCCCCCCCCTGCCTTAGAAAATCCTGGATCCGCCACTGGTACTGTATCGATGTACTTACTGATATCGATGTGGCCCTTTTCAGCGCAGATGTTGACGGCCGGCCGGATGGCAGCGCCGTAGCTGAAGCGATAGTCGCAGTCGAGGCCCGCCTCCAGCGCCTGTACCGCCCGCAGCTGGTCGTTGCTTGTGATGGCGTGCAGGAGATGGACGGGGGCCAGCAGCAAGCGGTCCACGCTGCTGCCGCTGCTCAGCACTTCCGTCATTGTCGCTCTGATGAGGTGTGGCCCGGAGTACCAGAAGGGGGAGATCTCTGATCAGGTGTGGCCCGGAGTACCAGAAGGGGGAGATCTCTGATCAGGTGTGGCCCGGAGTACCAGAAGGGGGAGATCTCTGATCAGATGTGGCCCGGAGTACCAGAAGGGTGGAGATCGAGCAGGCGCTGGCAGAAACTGGGCGAGCCAGAAGTGGTCTTCGGTGTGCTCCTGTAAAAAGAAAGACGGATGTGCAAGGCCAGTGATTTTCGGGCTGATTTACTTAGCAATGCAAACGAGCCGGACTTCGACGTAAGTCCAAAAAACATACCGGACTCCACCCAACAAACTACAAACATACCGGACTCCACCCAAAAAACTACAAACATACCGGACTCCACCCAACAAACTACAAACGCACCGGACTCCACCCAACAAACTACAAACGTACCGGACTCCACCCAACACACTACAAACGTACCGGACTCCACCCAACACACTACAAACATACCGGACTCCACCCAACAAACTACAAACGTACCGGACTCCACCCAACAAACTACAAACGTACCGGACTCCACCCAACAAACTACAAACGTCCCAGATCCCACCGTACACACGTACCGAACTCAACCGTACAAACGTACCGGACTCCACCGTACAAACGTGCTGGACTCCACCGTACAAACTACAAACGTACCGTACTCCACCCAACAAACTACAAACGTACCGGACTCCACCCAACAAACTACAAACGTACCAGACTCCACCCAACAAACTACAAACGTACCGGACTCCACCCAACAAACTACAAACGTCCCAGATCCCACCGTACACACGTACCGAACTCAACCGTACAAACGTACCGGACTCCACCGTACAAACGTGCCGGACTCCACCGTACAAACTACAAACGTACCGTACTCCACCGTACACACGTACCGGACTCCACCGTACACACGTACCGGACTCCACCGTACACACGTGCCGGACTCCACCGTACAAACGTGCTGGACTCCACCGTACAAACGTACTGGGCTCCACCGTACAAACGTGCTGGACTCCACCGTACAAACGTACCGAACTCACTCCACCGTACACACGTACCGAACTCCACCGTACACACGGACCGGACTCCACCGTACAAACGTGCTGGACTCCACCGTACAAACTACAAACGTACCGTACTCCACCGTACACACGTACCGGACTCCACCGTACAAACGTACCGGACTCCACCGTACACACGTACCGGACTCCACCGTACACACGTACCGGACTCCACCGTACATACGTACCGGACTCAACCGCGCACACGTACGGACTCCTCTGTACAAACGTACCGGACTCGGCCGTACAAACGTACCGGACTACACCGTACACACGTACCGGACTCCACCGTACACACGTACCGGAGTCCAACGTACACACGTACCGGACTCGGCCGTTCACACGTACCGGACTCCATCGTACAAACGTACTGGACTCTACCGTACAAACGTGCTGGACTCCACCATACAAACTACAAACGTACCGGACTCCACCGTACACACGTACCGGACTCGGCCGTACACACGAACCGGACTCGACCGTACAAACGTGCTGGACTCTACCGTATTAACGGGCTGGACTCGGCCGTATTAACCGCAGGTAGGTCGCGCGGCGTGACCAAGGCCTCCACCGTACACAGTGTGACACCGTCCAGCGTGACAAGTTCTACAGCTCGGCTGGCTATTGCATCGTCATGTCCCAGCAACAGCAACTGTCCTCATCTTGTCAAACGGCATGCACATCTGCTGTCCAACCACCGTGATGATTTTCCATTCATCAACTGGCAAGGTATGCGCTGCACGAATGAATCCGTGAATACTTAAGCAGGCACTGTAGCAAGTGCGACCCCGATCGTCCAAGTAGGAACAGCGCTAGCTATTCAAAAGTCAGAATGCAATGCTTATCGCTGGTTGTTGAGTCCTGGACAGTCTCGGACTCTCGTATGTTATATCTTGTCTCTTGAGCGACTTGGCCTGCTTGGCCTTGACATCTACAAGCAGAAATGATGTCGCATTGCTGATGCACCCTATAGGGTGCGCTGCATGGGTGCGCCGTACACCGCACACACGGCTTGGGCGGCGAACATGCAGTCAGCTTTTATAGAGCGAACCATGGCGGACCCAGGGGGGGGGGGGTCAAGAGGCATGCCTCCCCCCAAACCGCCTGAAATCGGCGCAAAATGGACTCATTTCCTGATATAGTAGAAAATCTAAGCAACTTTTACTGAGGAAAGTTTGTTTTAAATCAGTTATCAATGCATAAGCAAACGAAATCCGATGAGTTTTCAGAATTGTGCGAGACTTTTTGGGATTTAGCCCCCAAACCACCCGTTC
This sequence comes from Chirona hameri, assembly GCA_036785665.1. Lineage (NCBI taxonomy): Eukaryota > Metazoa > Arthropoda > Thecostraca > Balanomorpha > Balanidae > Chirona > Chirona hameri. Next base: position 19,835 of record JAXIVJ010009281.1, read on the forward strand.
TAGATCCGCCTAGGGAGCGAGCTCGTGTTTTCGTTCGATAAGAGCCTCTATCTTGAAGACAGCTGTCCCAACACAATACAAACCATATAGGAACCGCAATAAGCCAACGCAAACCCCAAACTTTTTGCGGCAATTAAAGGGAATGTTTCACCTTTGTATTGATTTT